>QYTT01078459.1:7195-29049 GCA_006980735.1 Dasypogon diadema | reverse complement strand
GTACGTTAGCTGTTGTGACTGGTTCTAATATCCCGTTTCCTCTATTTATTTGCACTATAAGAGCTCCTTTATTTCCATGTTATGTGGTATCACTGGAGCATTTTCCAGATTCAAGTGAGGAAAGCTGTGGTTTCTGAACGACCGCCAATCTACCCCAACCTAATCCAACCTTTGATATTTGCTGTAAAATTTCAGTCCCAGAAAATTGTGGCCATAAACTTCTTGGATGAATTTTTTTTTTTTGCTTTAAATTTAATTAGTCCTTGAAATCCTTGCGGTAACCGCACTTTAGGTTACAACTTACTCTTAGAATTTCGTCTCTTGTCATAATTCCACTGTAAAAGGTCCAAATTCATGGTGTAATGGCCTCGTTGAAACATATCCTCAAACCGTAATATTTTTGATACCCATTTGCTGCAGTACTGCATAACTAGTGTAAAAACTACACGTGTAGATAACCATTTTGTACTTAGAAAATTTGAAAAAAAAAACTTGTATAATAACAACTATGAACTGAACTATGTATAACTGAGAAGATGATAATTTGGAACTTTGTAAACTCTGGGAATAGCTTAATTACACGTGTAATTTTTGCATAAGCTACGCATTGTTGTATTTTTCAACACACTTATATCCACAGTTAGCCGTATATTTCCTTTTCGCGATATGTTTGTTATTGCTTGACGATGATGATTGCTTTTCCCGTAAATGATCTTTCCGTCCTACTTTGAAACGTTTATTCGACTTCTTTTTTTAGAGAATGATCCTCATAAAAGTTTTTTAAGGCGTTAGAAATTTTTTCTATCTTTCAGTGAAGTTTTACTACAAATTTTATTTTGACGCGAATCTCAAGAGATAGATTTTTCAACATCTTAAAACCAAAAACAAGAAAAAACAACCGCGCAGCAATAATTGACCTGCACCTATAGAATTGTTAAAAAAATGCGAAATACAAGCGAATTTTACGTAAAAATAACCACATAACGAACTTTTTGACTGATCCTGGTATTGAAAATGACCATCAAGTATCGGTACTCTGGAGCATCGACGTAATATTGGTTGGTCCTTGATATTTTATCGTTACTACAAGCGAATTCTACCTAAAAATAACGAAATAACCATTCTTTTGACTAACCCTGGCGTTAAAAACGGCCACAAATACCGGTACTCTGGAGCATAGACGTAATATTGGTTGTTCCTTGATATTTTATCGTTACTTCCATGTCCATTAATAATTGCTGGGTTAATTGAACCCATTAGGAATGATACCGAGATGGGGAACTTATCTGTTTCTTGACAATCACCGCGTTGTTATTCGTTGAGGAGTCACGAATGTGTCATTTCATGGTTATTGTATTCTCTTTAGATGAAAAATAGGTTAAGCCTACTTAAAAGTTATCATTGATATCAGACTTAAATGTTATTGCACTCCCTAGTACCAGAAATGATGTAAGAAAATTTGGTGAAAACTATGCGGACTCTGTATCAAAAGAAATTAGTCATCTGACCACATTGAAGACAAGAAATTATTCGAGTGTACATAAGCTTAATGAACCCGCTCTTGTTGCGCTTGTATGAATTTGCCTTTATTTTTATTTACTATTATTATATCTATCAGGATCTCAGAAGTGGAAAAATATGCCTTTGTCAATAAAATTGACTGGCTATAAATCAATCCAATTCCATTGCGCATTTTATGTTTTTTTTTAAGAACTGTTTTGCTCAAATCCCAAAAAGAAAATAACTGCTACGCCTCTGCCTAACATTTCCCGTGTGTGAAATGAGTTTTTTTTCGATTTAACTGATAAGCCGACGTAAATATAAATCTAGCAATACAATTACTTTCCTAATATGTTTTCAGATTTAAAAAATGTCTATGGAATTTCTACAAGTTGCCGAAGACGAAGGAGAGGAACCGATTGAACTTCCAGTGGAGGAAGATGGTACACTACTGTTATCAACGTTACAAGCCCAATTTCCTGGTGCATGTGGATTGAAATATCGAAATCCAGATTCTCGGGCTATTCGTGGTGTACGGTCAAATGAAGGACGATTCTATCCACCCACTTCAGATTCTGGATGGGGTTCTCAGATATATTTCTGTGTTTTTCCAAAAGGTATTTGGCTACCATTGTAAAAAACGATTTTTTCATAGTTCTTCTCCGTAATAGAAAACAAGCGCAAAAGTGACGATAATTTAGAGAATTCCACAGCAAAGACAAAACGTATTGAAACACGTTTACGTTGCACAGATCTAATCGTCTTAGGACTTCCATGGAAGACATCAGAGCAAAGTTTACGTGAGCATTTTGAGGAATTCGGTGAAGTGTTAATGGCACAAGTTAAAAAGGATCTGAAATCAGGACAATCGAAAGGTTTTGGTTTTATAAGGTTCGGTTCATATGAGGCACAAATGCGAGTGTTGGCAACTCGTCACCTGATCGATGGACGATGGTGTGAGGTCAAAGTGCCCAACTCAAAGGTAAAAGGATGGGAAATGCCCCCGGGGGGCTCAGCCAGACGGATTGATTTGAGTGTGGGATTTCTTTCAGGAGGGGATGGTACATCAGGTACCTTGCAAAGTTTTTGTTGGTCGTTGTACAGAAGATCTTACCGCTGATGATCTCCGAGAATATTTCTCCAAATTTGGAGAGGTTACAGATGTTTTTATACCGAAACCGTTTCGGGCATTCAGTTTTGTAACCTTTCTGGATCCAGAAGTTGCCCAGAGCCTGTGTGGAGAGGATCACATTATTAAGGGTAAGTGTTAGAGGCACGTCCCACATTCCTTTTTGTATTAACAAATTAGCAAATTCTTTTTGATTTCTACAGGCGTTTCCGTGCATGTTTCTAATGCGGCACCAAAATCTGAAAGCAATCGGAATGCAAATAATACTACCGGTGCAATAGTGCCACATCAACGGGGTGGACCAAATGCCATGAGTCGACAGGATAATATGCCGTATCCACAACAGCGTGGAAATTATATGCCAAATCCACCAATGCCGCCCAATAACAGTTGGAACAGCCAAAATCGTGGAAATCTTGATATGCCAAATTTACAGGCGCTCGGAATTAATCCACAAGGACAAAATCCATCGAATCAGGGGCAAAACATGAATAATCCCCTGGGTGTAGGTCTAAATTTGAACACATTACCCATGAATCCGGCTATTGTAGCGGCGGCTCTCAATCAATGGAGTTTAATCGGAAATCTGCAAGGTCAGAATCAAGATCAGGTACTGGGTGTTTCGTACACGTCGATATCAAAAACTTCAAATCCCCGTAATAAATTGCTATATTAAAGGGTTTTGGAGCATCAGGGGGTCCTAATTCGCAACCAGGTACTTCCCAGCAGGGAGGTGGTTTTCTTTCATGGATGTCACAGGGCGGTGCTGGCGAAGGTCAACAGGTAATAAAAAACAATCCCTTCGCCTTCTGAACAACAAAAAAATGTTTACTTTCCGTTTATTTATTGCTATATTTCTTCTTGATGATTCACTGACACTTGCAAACTATCTTTCAAAGGGAAGCAATCAGCCGTGGTCGAGACAGCCGAGTGGAACTGCTGCACCTCAAGGTCAAACAGATAAACCTAATTTCCTCTAAGAAAGCCTGTTGCGCATGCAAACAAAACGAAAATATAAAAACTGAAAAAAGCTGACCACATTACAAACGAAACACAGCAGAACCCTACGTAAAGGTAGCCAAAAAAAAAAATTCCATGTCCTAATTCAGTGTCTTCTTAGTTGTTTTTTTTTCTCCTCTTTTATACTATATACATATATATCTCGGTTCTCGACAACACGCCCCTAATTGAAATGTGTGGTGAGGATACAAGAAAAGCGTGTTTTTATTTCAATCTTGACGTCATTTGGAATATGCTTAGTTTCGATTTATTTGTTTTTATTGAATTTGCGTTGTTAAATGTGTGCGAATTAGTAATTGAGTGCTTCAAATTTGAATGATTTTGAAATATTAGAAAAAATGTTCATTTCTACCCCTCAGTTTGTTTTTCATATTTTTCTTCTGTTTTTTTTTCGGATTAATAATTACTCATTTAACTCGAGATAAACATGTTTCTTACTTTTTATTATAATTATTACAATTAGGAAATAAGTTCTTGTGATTGTTGAAATATTGATTATTTTTGCGCTTCCGGTGTGCAGTGTAGCGCCTTAAGTTTCTTCAATTTTTCTTGTAATATAAAATGAAATGGAAGACGAAATAAAACAAAATATTTAATAGAACATACATTTATTTTTTCCTCTTTGTTCACAAATTCTCCATTAACCTAAATACAACTCAATGCAAAATTAGAGTTTAGAAAAATTTAAATTTGACCTAATCACAGCGAGCCATTTTGCTGTTATGAAAAATATCGACACGATTCAGCACAACACCATTGGGCGAAACGACAGTATAATGAGATGCAGAACGAAATGAAGTCATATAATAGGATTTTTTTTGGATAAATAACATTCATCATAAGTTAGTAGGAGAATACACATAAATTGGACGTCATCAACATAAATCCTAACGACACTTGGAGATATTTTGGTTGTTTTTTACGATGAAGGCCGTATAGCTCATACCAAACGTGATATGTATACGGGTCTAGTGCGACTATTAGCCACCTTAGGACATTTAAATGAATGCTTACCCACCCTAAGACTCCTCTTTGTTTAGCTGCTACGGATATTCAAAGTTAAAATTTAGGCTTTTTTTTACCCTTTTTCACATAGATACGAAAATTTCTCGAAAGAAGTTGTAATTGATATGCACTTTTCTTGCATTATTTGAAATATTCATGTTTCCCTTTAATTTGATATGCATGTATCCATCTATCTCCTTTCGCGTTCGAGATAACCCGCCCGTAAGCTGACCATATTCTGCGTCTCTTTCTATGAAGAATAAAATAAAAACTTTCCAAAACAATAAAAAGATGTAGAACTATGTATTATTAAACTTAGCTGCTCAAAGAGCGGATAGATCGTGTATGTGGAAAATTTACACCATCATTTTCCAGGGTTAAACATTGGTGAAAGTTTTTTCGTCGGGAACGGGAGCCAATTCAAGATGATCTCCGCTATGGAGGGCCAGCCAGCAACGATAGTTACGCAGAATAACGTGGAGGTAAAAAAAAATCGCTAAACAAACAGGTATATTGAAAACAAGTGTCCTCCGGATTATTCATGAGCATTTAGGTATGGTATAAGTCAGCGGAAGATGTGTACCGAAAAGTACAGCGAAGGTCACACAAAGCACCAGAAAGATCATGGCAACAATTTTCTGCGATACTGAAGCTATTCTGCTGCTGGAGAAATAAATAAAGGGAGAATATATCGAAAAATAACCACGCTTCTCTTTACTTTGGGCCACACTACGTATCTGCCACTCCTTTCTACAACCTTTTCGTTACATTCGGATTAACTTCTACGGCGTTCAATAAGTTTTGAATTTATAACACGAGAGTGAGGTAGATTCTCTGGTTACCATCAAATACATGTAGCAGAGCTCTGCCTGATATACAGAGGCAAAAATTTGTTGAAATAAAGGGAGAATATGCAGAAAAATAACCACCTTCGGCTACAAATACTTGGGCCAAACTACATATGTGACAACAGATTTGAAGTACAAATTGGTTGTGGACATTTGGAGTTGTTATATAAATATAATGCCAATTTATAGACCAAATAGCATAATTTAAGAACTGAGTATTAACAAAATAATAATGTCATTGAAGAATCCCGTTCGTCTACGCGGTGCCACCTGTTTGGTTTTTGACCGGACAGTCCGGTTTTATAACAGACGCCCAACTTTTGTCTGGTTTTAGATTAGAAATGTTTTCGGTTTTTGTCTGGTTTTACAATACACAAATTTTATTATAAAGCTTTTATTCAAAATGAAGTGCAAACATCATGAAAATGAACACATCTTCAAGTAGCCTAGCCGTTGGCTATGCTTACAATCTCTGAATTCATATAGAAAACTGTATTTTTACATTCTGCATTATACATTTTTCAGAAATTTATATTAATCTTAGAAAAAAAGCAATCAGAGATTGCATAATTTTATAACATTCTAAAAAAATGAAAAACGATATTCAACGAAGGCATCAAAATAGCTTTTTCGGTTGGAATGTTAAACAACACATGCTCAAGTTTAGTTCGTATGAAATTAATTAATTTAAAAAAGAAGCCAATTTTCTATATGATCCTGCGTCTCCGCTAGAACTTTTAAAAGTTTGCTTCAGAGGGCATACGGATTTTTTTTTTAATTTTAAGACAGCCCAAAAAATTTTCATCTAGTATCCAATGAAATTGCTTAAATGGCAATGAGAATGTCTCGTGAAGAACTAGGGTAATACCCTACCTAAACAACTGGGTTGATTTTGGTGACGACTTTCTAATAAATTTGATAGAACTACATATGTATATATAAATAAATTTTGTTTTGTTCGGTTACTAGAGCAATTGTCTGGTTCTGTTCCGAACGAATTTTCCAACCAACGCCACTGACCGTAGAGTTTTCTTCTCTGAATTTAATAAAACACTGTGCATTCGTTAAAGGTATCCTGCCTCAAGATTCCTCGGCTTCCTTGCGCTGCATTTAGTCCTTAATAAAAAAGTAAGTTTTAGCTTACTCGTAGTAATCAAAGTATAAATAATAATATATAATATAATAAGATTTAAACTTCAAACAGACCTTTGACCGAGGCTATATGCAAAGCCAAAAGTTAGTCAAGTCCATTTCTCGAAACCGTCACGGCAGGAAGCATCGATATCGAAATATCATTGCCTTGAATGCTGTACCAAGAATCGATTTTTTTAATTTTCGAGTATACAACTGTTTCAAAAATCGATTCTATAATTGGCATCCCTAATGACCCTAATAGCGGCCGTCAAAACAGTATTATTTTGTAAAGAAAGATTTTTTCCAATTATACCAACAAAACAAAGGCGATTTAAGAAAGTATGTACTAGAAAACTGAAGGCGTATTTTCGGAAAATTTCTCGAGAGTCCATTCAGTATCGCGTTGATTTCCATCGCATTTTTGATATATATTGGAAAGAAGATATTCAGATTTAAGCAACACTACAAACTAAAGCTACAAAAACGAATCATGAAGTTATGAGGTTAGAAGTCAGCCGGGTGCCAAGGTAAGTACACTTGGATAGTGCATTCTCCATCCCATTACTATAAATATTACACGACTTGTATTTAAGCTAGTGTGAAAAAAAACATGACAACAGTACCATCCACAAGGACTTACTAGTTTTTCGTGTTATTCGTTGTCTCCGCTTTTATGGATTACTACTTCTATGACTATGATCACATCCTGCCCGATGATGATGAGAGAATTGTCTACAAATTCACAGAGAAGGATCTGGATGAGGTTTGGACGAATTGTGTACAGCCATCGGTGAAGCAAATCTTCCAGTATATTGTGATTGTGATCTGCTGGAATTTCACATTTCGTTTTCTCTGGGCAGTATTTATGAGTGCGTCCAAATGAATTTTTATCTAATGATTTTTAGGACTAAAGTGCACGTATGTCAATATTCCAGTCCTAAGGGTGAGCAATTTATTCGCTGGACACATTCTGTCTATAGCATGCGGTGGTTCTGTTCTTTATATAACCGTTGGAGAATCATCCTGTTACTTGGTGTTTCTTGCACTGATTGGATATGTGATATTGATGCTTCTCCGATTGCTGGTTAAAGCACATCACGTTGGACCAATTTTTCTGGGTATGAGTTTAATTATACTCAGCATGTGTGAGCTCCTGTATAATGAGCCGAAAGTTTGGCATCGAATTCGTGGTATTCAGATGATATCAACTATGAAAATGATTTCGCTGGCGTTTGATCTAGACAAAAAGAAACTGAACAGAGTACCAAGTATTGTTCAGTATCTGGGATACATCCTGTGTCCGGCTAATTGTACTCTCGGACCATGGATGCCTTTTGATGAGTATTTAGCTGCTTTTACTGGTCCCGTTTTCGTAAATGACCTAGAGTTATAATTTATTTTCCTGTTCTTATAAATGCTTTTTATTTCAGAGAGTTATGTGGATTGGATGGGCGTGCTTCAACGGAATCACCTCCATTGCTTTTTTAGTTCTATCCAATTGTCTTGTAACGATGATATGCTCTGATTTATCCTGGAAGTAAGTATGCTTTGTTTTTGTGTATATAGAAAGATTTTAGGATTTCAATTTTTAAAAGGTGGTTAGTGGCGTATAGAGATGCTCTGGCATTCCGATGCAGTCATTATTTTGTGTCGTTTCTGTCACAGGCCACAATGTGCGCGGCTGGATTTGTCAAGGACAAGGAAGATTCTCAGATTTTTGGCGTTGTAGTGACAAAACCATGGGAAATTGAATTTCCTCGTTCTCTAGTCACAGTTGTGACCAACTGGAATATACCAATGCATCGTTGGTTAAAGACGTGTAGGTATTTCATTAGAATTTATTTCCGGTTACCATTTTTCCTCATTTTGTCTATAGATGTCTTCAAACCTCTAAAACCCCATGGGACTCGATTGGCTATTTTTACAACATATCTCGTTTCGTCTCTACTTCATGGACTAAATGCGCAAATTTACTTAGTTCTATTGTCATTAGGCGTTTATACTTACTTAGAATATCGGTGGCGTCAGAAAATCTCCCTGGCATTCGATGCATGTGTTCTATCAGTTGGATGCAAAAAGAATTGTGGTCACAGTATCAACTATTTGAGCCCCATCAGTCTGATTGTTAACATAGTTTTTGCTCTATTAGCTGTGATTAAGTTGGCGTATTTAGGAGTAATGTTCGAAGCCTCATCGAATCTCCAGGAGGAAGGATACTCCTTTTGGCATGCATGGAATAAATGGGATAATTTGAATTTTGCTGGCCACTGGATAGCAATAGCTGGATACATTTTTTATTTACTTCTTTAGAAATGATATTTACTCCAGGCACCAAACGAGGTAACCGAGGGAGAAATTTCTGTGATCTAAACATTATTTTTCAGACGACTTAGTTTTTCTATTAGCCAAGTGGATTTCCTTTAGCTTTTAGTTTTTCTTTTGTACTGAAACGATCAAATTCTTTTTGTACTTAATTTTGTTGTTCTTTGGACATTAACAAAAATTGAGTTTTTAATTTGTTGTTTGTTTTATTATTTTCGCTACCTTAATCCATTGGACATTGGGTTATTTCTAATTTTCTACATACGGCTACGCCATCTGCATTTCAGTATGTAAATTAGAATTTCTCTAAAGAGCAGAGATGTACTTTTACGCAGTAATATTTGTTCTACGAGGGGATGTGTTGATGTCCTTTGTATATAAGAAATGGCCAACTAATTTATTATGTGGATGCATTTTTTAATGGTTTCCACTTCATAGGAAGTCCCTTACGCGAAATAGCTAATAATAGCCGAGTGCAACGAGGAATGTTTTCAGATAAAAAGAGATGACACCACAAAAAGTAAGATCGTCTACATGTACACATCTCGATGGCTTATATAGAAAAGGGTGTGTGTTTTGCCAGGTGCAAACTGATTTTTTGCTAAAGTTAAATACAGAGAAATGATATTAACTATTATGATGGAATAATTTAGGACTTCCTATTAATTTAAAAATTGGGTCAGGGAAAAAGTTGCCTACACGATGAATTTGGAAAGTCTGGAAATGTGTCAACGCCTTTTCTAAATTGGAACAACCAATTAGAAAACCGTATAAATGTAAGTGACTTCACTTTCAAATACTAGTAAAAAGTATGCTATGATGTCTGTATTACCACTACTGCGGCACAATGATCTTGTCAAGACATATCATACATTTCTACTAGTGCCAACACACAAAAATTGTTGTTCTTTATGGAGAATAAAAAGCTAAAGTGTATATACGCTTGTTAATGTATTGGTTCAGTGTCACGATCACTGATCGCAATTGCATACACGCATACAAAACATAGTTTAAAATAGGTGACGATCACGGGTGGCTGATTGACTGTTGATATTTTTGTTTTTCTGCTTTCTGTTGTCCTCTCCAAATCGCTTGTAAAATTAAAACTACCCAAAAGATCACTTTCCAATGAAAATTTTTATACTGTGCCGCGATGACTATAGACTGGCCAAGTAGTAGAATTTAATAGGTTTATGTATCACCTAAAAAGTGTTCGCTGTGAGTTTAACGAAAAAATTACACCTGGAAGGGCTTGCGGCTTGTTCGGGTCCAACAAACACAACGAGACATTCTTAGGAAACTGATGAGTATTTTTAGTTTATCCTTAAATTTGTGGTGCACGTAAATGACTCAAAGAGTGACGCCCTTGGCTAGAAAATGTCTAGTGATTTATGATTGCGTTCTATACATCCCATCGGTGGTTTGGTAAGGCTCGATCAAGTTGTATAGAAATGAGATCCCAGGACAGTGGAACCGCTCAAACAAATGTAAATAATAGTAGCAGTTTTGTAACGGGTAGTTCAAATACAACAGAACAATCACAACAACAAAATTCCCACAACTCCTCGAATTGTTCCACTCACAGCGCAAATTGGACAAAAATTCAAGCACTGAAACAGAGAAAATGTGAACTGGAAAAACTTCTTGCTGAAAAAAATCTCCTACTGCAACAGATTCAAAAACAGGTCAGTCCTCAAACCCATACCTTCTTATGTGTTTAAATATATTTCAATCAAAAATTTTTATAATTCCAGGAGGCGCAACTTATCGGTGAACATAACACTCTAGAACTTGGCTGCAATCTACCCGAAGCCGGTAATAATACAATTTCACGACGAAAAATTGGTAGAAGCTATAAACTACCAAAGAATGTACTTAATTGTAAAGATGTAAGTGTCCTGCTCTATCAAAAGTTTTTGAACTTTTGAAGAAATTCCCTTTAACATTTTAGGATGGTGGCGATGTTGAGAAATTATTGCTGGAGAAGAAAATCCAACAGGAAATATGTAACGCATCGTACAAACTAGCGAACGATCCCAATATTTCAAAGGTAAGTTTTATAGAGATCTTTTCCCTTACTCCTATTTCCCAGTGCTATTTGGGTAGGCTAAAATTGGGGGAAACCCCTTAGGAATTAAAGTCTTTTCAACAGTTAACAGTACTGATATTTAATTCATGATAACTTCATCTATACTCCTAACTATAGTCAATACGTCGCACCCATAAGGCTGAATATGATGCAGCACAACAGAAATTAATTGCGATTCATCACAATCTAAACATCCTTAAAAAACGACAGTTGACACAAACGAAATCCAATTCACTTCCAAATCCTTCAACAACATTATCAACATCATCGGGATCAACAACAGCTTCATCTGTGAACTCTGCAGCATCCATCACAAGCGTTGGTGTAACAAAATCACCATCAATACAACACAGTAGTCCTGACATTAATAGTAAACAGTGCAATAGTATTACAGCTGATAATTTCAACAACAACAACAACAACACCAATAAACATAATAATAATAACACAGTCAATAGTTATTACGTAACAGAACGAAGAAATTCAATGAAATCGGGAATACTTAGTTCACCAAAACACCTAGACGAAAACAGTACTATTCTAGTTGATAGATCGCTGAAAAACCATCGTAGTAATTATGATACAACTCGCTTGATACCAGTTGTTAGTAGTGAAAATAGTCGAAATAGCAGTGGTAATACAATATCATCAGCTTACAATAATTATCTTTACACCAATTATGCGATTCAACAACAACAACACCAAATCGACGATATTGAAAATTATAACAATAGCCCAAGTCAACAAGATTCTGATGGGAACCATTTCGGCTATACTAACTACAATTGCATTAAATATTTAGACAGTAAATTACTAAATGAAAAATACTCTAATTATTCCCAGAATAATCAACAATATGATGATGGAGGTGGTGGTGGCGGCGGTTTTGCAAAACTGCCATCACCAAGTGGACAAGTAAGACAGAGCTACAATTTATCTAGTGTCCAAGGGGCTTTAACAACCGACAAACAACAAAATATTGTTGGTGTGTTAAGTGAAAAGAATTTCTACAACAATAATAGAAAATATGACACTGTAGATGCTGTGTCTATATCACCATCCACTGTGACCAGCTTTAATGATCAACATATCGGACTTGGTGGATATTGGAGAACTCTGCCGAGTAACGAACGAATTTGGTGTGCTGTTGAAAATTGGTAAGTGGCTACAAAAGTTTATTTTACCATTGCTCTATTAAATGGAAATTTATCTATTTTGTAGTTATGATGGTACGCAATTGCAGCAAGTGAAAGTAAAGAAAATTAACACATCAATGGTGAGTTAAATACTGGGGTCAGATTATGTGATCCGATTAGATCGTATCGGCGATCGAACTTATGGTGGAATCAATGTAAAAATCCTAATTGAAGATCGATTATCAATGCAATCGAATCGAATTACATAATTTGGTCTCTGATGTTGACTGATATTTACTTAACCGACAATTTGCAGCCAATTAAAGCATCATCTTTGGGTAATTTTGATGTAATTACAACAAAAGATGAATCCGTTGATCAAATTTCGATATCTTCAATGAATAGCGAGACTAGTAAGAGGATAAAGGAAAAGCAATGGTGAGTTTAATGTGATTTTTGGTGGAATAAGTGGACAATAATAAAAATCCCACTATATTAGGCTTGAAACATCACTGGATGGACCATTAATACGAACAAAATCTGCTTCCAACTCTAATGAAATGGGATCCAGATCATTGTCACAAGTTGGATACAATCATACAACCATTATATCCCACCAACACAATTTATCACCAACATTTAATACTTATAATCTTCACACAACTGCTCATCCACATCACCATTTATACAAGTATAAGTATGGAAATAGATCGAAATTATCATCACAATCAATGTCCAACAACAGCTATAGGCCAAATGTTACAAAACTAGAGGATCAAATTTATCTGAGCCAATCGACATCTGTTCTTAACAACAACAGTAACAACGTCAATCCAAATGAAAATCAATTAAACCAATATTCATTGATTGCTATCGTTCCACCAGCAGATATGCATCCGTATTCTTCTAGTCAAGTGCCTCCATCTATTAATGATCATTATAATCATAACTCAACACAATCAGCTGGTCAACTATCACCCAAGTATAATACTCTGAAAGCCACCACGCGCAGTCAAATTATTGGAAATGTTAATAAAGCTTCAGATATTCGTATCGAGTCTCCAAAAAATATGACCGTTATTCAACCAGCTACATTTATGCCATATAAGGAAGTCACCAAGCCTTTCGAAATGTCTGATTTCTACAAGTATTCAACGAAATTTCGTCAAAAAGATACCAAACAACAGCAGCAATGTCTTGCGACTCCTATTCCATCGGTTGTAGCCGATGCCAACTGAATAGAGATGGGATGTAAAGTGGTATTAAAAATACGAGATCAGCTGTGTTTTTTGTATATAACAGATGGCAGCACCTGCTTAGTATTGATTTAAAGATTTAGTTTAAAGCCACCATAGGGGCTAGAATTGGTTAATTGATAATATTTAAAAATTAGTAGAAACATAATATTCTAAAGTGAACTTCTGTTTGATGTGATCATCAGGATATGAAGAAAATGAAATATAAAAATTGAAATTGTACAAATAGCTTGAAAAATACCGTTAATGTATTTTCTTTTTTTTATGAACTATTTATAGAAGTACCTAGATAAATAATGTGAAAAAGGTGTTTTTTGTTTATTAACTGGGTCCAATAGTGTTATATCTTAGAGTATAGATGGAAGAGCATGGAAGAAGAACACTGCTTTACTTTAAACCTAACCGCCAATCCCCATGTAAGCGTCCTTGGCTCTGTTTCATTTAACCTAGGCTGTCACTTTTTATATTGTGAGAGTACGTCTAGATAGGGAATAGGTAAACCATACAGAAATCACGATCTAAAGATGGAAACTTAGAATAGACGACAGATTTTCGAATGACTGAGGATGTAAAATTGCATTTCATGGTGGTATTCTTGAATACGAGCTATTAGAGCAACGTTAAGAGCATACAAAACAAATATTCCTCTGGTTGTCGCTGATTTAGCACCACATCTCCAATTGACAATTTGTTGATGCTGCAATCAGCTTAAATGGGAGATATTCGATTCAAGTCCGGCATCTATGGGAAGTTGGTTTGCTTAGTGTCAGTTGAGACTGAATTGACTGTGATATCATGAGAAAAAGTTCTGCTGATACCATAAAAATGATAGCGAAACCGGATGATTTTCTTTCAACATAGGGCTTCAAATCAATGAACAAAGGACAAGATCTAATGACCTCTCTTACAAATGAGTATGTATAGGTAGAATTTTACAAGCATTTGCCAAACTGCCCTAAGAGCAATTGTAATGAACGAAGTAAAATTGTAAATATCAGAAAGACAGAATCGTAAAAGTAGCTAGAGCTCTACGAGGGTCACATAAGTTGGTAACGTTAATTGTGATGATGAAGTATTTGGTAAATACCTTCTGAAAGGAGAATTTCGTTAACTGGGAAGGCTGTGCTTAAAGTCCCCAGCACTAGAAAGATACGGTCATACAGGTGGCTGAGACCTTACAATGGCCATAATAGTGGCTGACGATGATAACAAGTCGCTGAATATTTGGCTGAATATAAAAATCCAGCCATATTATTAGAGAAATGGACTAGAATTTGGGCTTTAGTGCGCTAATTTGCGGGTTTATGTTTCATAGCAGGATCAACAAAAAGGTCATTTTCAAATTCACTGAGCTTTTCGAATTCAAATGCTAAGCTAATTCAGAATCCATCGTATATTACGGTCCACTAATGGGTCAATAAAACTAGTGATTATTACCCTAGGCCAATTTATTACTAAAAATTAAGAAAAGTGATTGCTTCTCTACATGTACAACATCGAAAGAAAGAGAAAAAATCACTATAAAAACACAAGTATCGCTACTAGCATGACATCACCATAGTTTTGCTACTTTTGTTGCAAATTTTGGACATTAATTTTCCCATTCCGTAATATCCTGCACACAATCATCAATTACACAATTTTCGGTAGATCATATAAAAACAATTAGACTTTTAGAATAGAACCCTGTGGCACACCGCTCAATTGTGAATATTAAATCCAAATCAATTGGTGTGGCATTGGCTAATTGTCGTCCACTTTAATTTCGTACTTTTACATAATTAAAGACGACTTAGCTGGTTTTTATTGATTTTTTTTGTAGATGAATATATTTGAACGGGTATGTACATAAGCCAGCAGAAATAGTGCCATAAAGTAGTGTGGGTACATAGGTGAGGCTACTTTCTCGGAAAAAAGTGAGAAAAGTTGTTCTTTTTACAAATGTGCCTAACTATGTGTTTCTAATCTTTTAATCTAAGGTCTGAAAGTGGCATAAACGGGCTGGGGAGCTGTCTGCCCGATTTGGCAAATTCACGAGTATTGACGTTTGTCTGCATACACGTGCCTGAAGGAGTTTTGCAGAAGTTCTCAAGGTAATAAGAATAACGTCTAATAGCCCTAATCCCTTTTTCCCTTTATGATTATATAAGAGCATAAAACTATCCGAGCACGTGGTAATATTCACCACACATTCGCATAGCAGCTAATCTGACCGACTGACTGACTGTTCTTGTACTGTGTTTTATGGCTGACTCTGACCAGCCTTCTATGATTATCGTCTATGCTTTTGCTTGCAAATGTTCGGTAGAACATTTTTGTATATGTATTTGTAAATGATAAAAATAAATAAAATGCGGAGGAAAAGCTTTAACCTGCTTATATAGTACTTAAGAAGTAAACAGACATGTGAAAGCTCTTTCAGAGGCTCCACTTGTATCTAAATACATTCAAAGCTGGGGGCCAAGTAGATTTTTACCCACCTATACGCAGAAGAATATAGTCTTTAAGGGTGGACACGGCAGGGGATGAGGGTGGGTTATTTATTATTTATTTATATATTTCTTGATTACGACAAGCTCTAAACACGTGGTCGAAGAGCAGAGATGTACTGTGAATTTCATAAATTAATTTCAGAAATTTCATTGGAAAAGTAACGTATAAGGAACTCTCTTACTGTTTGATTTCACCAAACACGCTTACTTTAAAATTTACTGGTGACATAAAAAACTTGAATATATTAAATATATTATTAAGTAAGTTCAGATGCATTTACGAGATCAGTTTACGCAACAGACTGTCCAATTCAGCAATTGATTTTATTAACACATTGATCGCCGTGTTACTCAGTAACTGAATTCATGGCTGAATAAAATTGGGCGATAAATATGTTCAGCTGAATTGTGCCATCGACTTCAAAAATTATAGTACTGAATATAAGTAATGTTAGTTAGTTTCACACATGGTTGCACAATAATCAATCAAGTCATTTGCTGAACTACACGTTTTATTTGTTGGATTGAATGAAAAGTCTGGTGCTTACATTTGTGAACGCGATTATGACTTCTTGAGTCTCACTTTATTAGACATACTAACACGTTGCTTGCCCACTTTCATTCAGCCACGTATTAAGCTATTGGCGACATGAAGATAACTTCTTTCCGCCAAATTAACTACAAGAATTTCAGCCGACTCAATTTTCCTCGAGGTGTTATAAGCAATGTAAGAGGGTGTTGAGTCAATAGCTGAATACTTGGCTGAATTAAAGGGGGTGATCAACGTGTCAATTAGTTACCTGTCCTGTGAGTAAAGTTTTATTTAAATTTTAGTGCTTTTATACCTGTACCCTATGTTATTCGATATTATATTGATGGCATACAATGGCTGAATAGAACGTGGCAATTTTCTCATTTGGATCTCAAAGCACATTTAAAAATTTTGCTTTTGTAGTTGATTTTCAAATTTTTCTTAATATCGCAGAGGTTACCGGTAAAAAATGATTGCTTGGTAGTTCTAGTGACATCTAATAACGAATAAAACTATGGCAGGCAATGGGTTTATGATAACTATGGCTGAATTGTACAGAAAATTGAAAAAACTGTAATTATGATGATTGTGCCAAATATATATGTATATGTAACGCTAACGACTCAGGTACCTTGGACCTGTTTGAAAATGCAATACTGTGTAAAAAAATTCAATTTTTTTAATATTTCGTAATAACTACGTCAAGAAACTGCGGGGGTGATAATTTTAATTTATTTTTAATTTACTAATTCCTTCCACAATAAATGTTGAAACAGAAGAGGAATGAAAAATCTACTTTCATTTTTATAATATGTAAAATAAAGAAAAAAGAATCCACTTTTGATTTTTAATTTTAACAAGGAACAGTCCTATGTTCATTTTCCGTGAGCCATTATGAGCGCTCTTGGTAGTTGCTCATGCTCGGCTCGCGAGCCAAAAACGAGCAGTGAAGTGAGTCATTTCCTGTGCGCTCGGGAGCGTGCGTTTTTGTACCCTGCGTATTACTTCTAGTAACATCTAACAGCTGAATATTCAATTCAGAAATTAAATTTCATGAGCTGAATTTGATTAGAACAGATACAAAGTGGACTAGCTGAATGTAATCAACGTGTTAACTGAATTCAGCTGTAAGGAGTTGTTTTGAGTTTAATAGTAAAAGAATGCATGCTACTACCCTTGCCTTTTTTTCTGTATTGGTTAACTTTTGGCACAGTATACACAGCTTCCAGATTCTGTTCTAGAGCACCCGGATCCCCAAGCCCAAGGTGACAATGGTTAAATTCATGTTTAGGTCACTTCATTCTTTAATTTCCAATGCTCTATAGGTGTACGGCGCTAGGAATTTGGAATTTCGAAAAGTTGTTAAGGAAACAATTCCATAACCATTCCTTATTTAACGCTACCATTCTGTTGAGAATAATATAAAATTTTGATTGAATTCCTCGTGATGGATTAACTTAATACTGAAGTACTACAACTCAAAGACCATAGCTTAAGGTGAATTTCTTGTTCTTCACTTTTTTCCTTGTCCCCTCAAACCTCCTTCTGTTTCTTTTCTTGAATTTTTTTGTTGGGAATAAATTCCGCAAGTCTTATCTTACCCATCATCCAGTCAATTTTAAAACCTTAGCAGCAGCAAGTACTAGGCAGAGGAAACCCTGACAGGAGCTTACAGGGAATAAGACAGGGCTCCACCGGAGAGTCGGAGTACATCTCTGGATTCTGTTAAGTCATGCATGCAGAAATTTTAAGCTTGTCGTGCTAAAGAGTTTCTTTTCGTTCATTTTTCAGTCTTATTCATCGTTTTCTTGGGTGTTTTAATCTTTTTGTCTGATTTTAATCTCTTGTTATATATACATAAATATATATGCGGAGTAGATACAGATAAGCCGGCAGATTCTGGATTTGAAATTAGTCCCGAATGTGAATTTAGACTTCAGGGGGAAGAAAATATGGATGCATCCCCTAGAGCTTGGAAGGAGAGAGTATTAAGAAGCAGACTTCACTCCAATGTATTTATTATATGAAATGAGATGCTAGCTAGTTATAGAGTAGATGGTATACGCCCAGGTCGTTCTAGTTTTGCTACCAGATTACCATGCAGACTGCTGCTGGTTGGCTAGGTTAACGAAAAATTTGAGTATAGTTCTGATCTGATAGTTAGCACGAAAGGCCCACGAGCCCCCATTTATAAAAGTCAATCCAAGTCAGGAAAAGTGTGTGCACCTCTCTCTGGTGTGTTCTGCTGAGTCTAAGTCTACATTGTAGTTTTGCTGATTCAGTTTTTGTCTTTTTGTTATGTCAGACTTTGGGCTCCGCTCCATTCGTTCCCAAGCTGTCGTGAATGAATGTCACGAAATAGCAGAATGTTTTAAACAGTTTCTGGACGTACCCACAGGAGGATTGTGCCGCTCATTCTGTGTGCAGGAGGAATAATGGCACAGCACCATATCACCCCGCAGAGATGAAAGCAATTTGGCGGGTATACACGCGCGCCAGGGGCGCCCAGAGAAACTGACTATGTGATCGATAGAGGACATGTAGATAGGTCTTTTTTTCTGGACGGGCCAAAGAGGGGAGACTTATTTATGGTCATGCATTCTGCACACTTTCTGAGAGCACACCCGAAAACAAAATAGACTGTTATGTAAGTATAGGCGTTAGCCACCCGAAAGGCCGAAATGCAGTAATACTGTGTTTCAACCCTTAAAAAAAGTTTTTGACTTTGCCTGGATCGAGGAGAGTGAACCGTGTAGAATTAGTGTGCCTCGAGGAAAAAAAACCACTGAAAGAGCACATGAATTTGCACACACCTCTTGAATTTGTCGTGAGAATGAGGAGGAGGCTGCATGGACAGGTCTGATGGGCTTCCCACTTTCCACAACGCAAAGAAAAAAAGAGTCGGACAAATTCAAGGGACGTGGCACGAAATTAACAGTCGTCGCTCCAGGCCACCTATAATTTAAAATTTAAATCGATAGATGTGTTGTTGTGGAGAGATGGTGGTGGGTGGTTAGGTGGACAGCCAAAGCACGTTTCTAACTAACCGTTAACAACTCATCCATTAGAGAAACCTTCTCAAGATGATTTTTTGGGCTGCGAAATTGACTAGATACTTACCGCTTAATCCCACCCTTTAATTAGTGTAAAATGTTGGAGCTGTACAAAAAATGGGGACGGCAAAGGTATAATGAGAAAGGATTTCGTTGGTGACGTCATATATTGATGTTTTTGGGTTGCATGTGCTATAGAACATCGTATAAATATACCAAGGGCGATGTAGCCTTTAAAGGATTTCCAGAGATTACAGGTGCGAATGAATAGTAGCTTCTTTTTTAAAACAACTTCTTTGTCTTTCACCTGAATGTGTACTAAAATACTCCAAACATCTTTGCACCGGCCTTTTTATTACATTGCAAGTAAGTAAATGGGCTAATGATGGTGATTCCCAAAACACTACTGAATCTGGTGTCTGGTACCCCAGTGGCACATATGACATCGTCGCCAGCCATACAAACAGCAAGGTTTCTGCTATGGAAGAGGGTGAGTGGGGGATTAAATGGCATGCACCAGAAGCCACACAACAAAACGAATAGAAAAAAACCTGGCCACTTCTATGTGCTAAGCATACATTGCTGCTGCCACCACTGCCGACACTGCCATTGTAGATATCACGACCACAGCACGTACATCTTACGCTATTTCGTGGTGTTCCTAATCTCAAGTGTCCATCACACTCTGCGGATGATTCATGGAATATGGCTGTTGGTGTGTTGAACTGTTTCTTCCTCATCTTACGTTGCAAAAAATAAAAGTGACCCAGCCCAACAACGAAAGAACCAGCCGGCCATCGGTCACTTTCAATCCGAGTGATCGTGAAGTCACCTTTATCTTATGCCTCTCCGCCCTTAACCCCTCCAGTTTTCAGTTGGTTTGTCTGTCTGTCATGAAATTCTAGATTTATGCAAATTTTTGACGGACTTTCAACGGCAAGTGTACAGCGTGTCCGCATACACATATATATTTTGTTTCGTAATGGAGGAGTCTTTGAACTATTTCCAGCTGGCCGCATAGAAAGCGCCCGCCACACGCCATTGCAAATTGCAACCATTCCACATGAGATCATAGCTAAATTTGGCATTGTATATAGTGGACAGGTGACGCATCCACTGTCACTTGCCCGTGTGTCACACGGATCCGCCTTTCAGACGAAATTCATTGCTCTAAAGGTCAACTTTCAAATTTCTCCCTGGCCCAAACTGAAAATTTTGTGATGTAATCACATTGCGCACCATCACATCTCACACCAGATCAGCTGACTGCGGCTAAAACTTGACATATATTCGCCATCGATGATAATGAAAGTTGGACACATTATTCCGGTTACTGATTGTGTTATATGGGGTGTAATTCTCAGAAATCGAAAGCCAGACAGTCGAGTATACCTAGAGATAAAGAAAAGAAGAGTTCAAATCTTGTTATGAGTACCGCACGGATCCCTTCATGGTCCTTTCCTTGTTCTGAGTAATAATTCTTGACTGGAAACATGTACTTAACCCTGGATTAAACAAAGGTAAAGATGACTCTTATCGTTTAAAGTTTTAAGAGTAGATAAAAAACGGATGCTGTATTTTAGAATACCATCAGGTGGTTTTGGATGCGTCGACGATGGTCAGTGCGAGAAAAGTGCGAGCTTTCGATAAAATATGCTCATTTTTCAATGAGTCTTGTCTTTATCTAATGTTGTGGTCAAATTGGAACTTTCTTGGCTGGTGCGGGAAATGCACTTCAACACTTTTACAATCCTTTATTTATATCAGTTGCACAATTTCATAATTTCTTGTGAATTTTTATCATAAACTTCCTACGTCGAAAAGTTTAAATAATCCCTACATGCAGGAAAATTTCTGTAGTTTAGGCAACCCTAGTTTTAAGAAAAACTCCGGGAATATTTGAACAAAAAACTCTTCCATCTATTTGTGGCAGGTAAGCAAAACTCTGGGAATATTTGAACAAAGAACTCTTCGATCTATTTGTGGTAGTTTTCGAGATAAAAATAGTAAGCACAGATAAGAGATGCACCATGACTTGTATGAAATCTTCAAAAATCTCTTTATATCTGTTTTGATTACGTGTTCAGGAACTAAAGTATGTCCAAGATTGTCCAGTAGTAGGAATGTAATGTAATGTAACACTCTTTTGAAAGGATTTCTAAAGTTTGTGTTCCTCAGAGAGACCAAACATCTGAGTGTTTCTCGCTCCATGCTTAGAACCTTTCTTCTGACCGGTTCGCTCGACAGCCTGATTCCTGTCTTAGTCTATCTGCAGGCTGTCATATTTTCCCATCGATTTTGGTGTTGTTTTATGACCTATTTTTCGATCAGGGTCTTC
>QYTT01078458.1:3730-25088 GCA_006980735.1 Dasypogon diadema | reverse complement strand
CTACCGTCTTTCATCTTTCTTTCATCGAAGACTTCTCTTCAGCTCTTTCTTTTTCATCTAATAGTCTTCCCAAGCCTGCGGGTCATTATTCATCATTGCGTATTGCGTGGTTAAAGGCTGTTCTCAGCATTTTTTTCAGGCTTTCCGATTCCCAATTCCACCAACGAGTGGGTTCCTGATCGCCTGCTGAAGTAAGAGTGAATGCTTCTCGAAATGCGCCATTCATAACTGAGGTTGTTACCTTCAGTTATGACCCCGCACTTCTAATGGTTTTACATGTTTTTCTCACTTTTTCCTGCAGAGTCCTCTCCAGCATTTCGGAATACTACGCCTCATTCATGTTCTGATAAATCCTTACAAGTTCTTTCTCCAGTTTTCTTCTCTGTTGCTCTGTGGTCAGAAAATGTTATCCGATCCATCGACCTCCAATCTGCAAGTCTTTCCATCATTTGCTTTTTTTTGAAGGGTATTTAAATCAGTTGAGTCCATGACTTTGATTCCTGATTGCAGACTTCATCCCATGTATCGATGTACTTGATATGCTCATCCTTTGGCGACCTTGCAGGAAAAGTCGATGCCACCATTTAGCTATGCAGAACGGGGGTGTATGTTATTCGTAAACTAAACATTTCTCCTCAGGCATTGTTCTCGGCCTTTCACTTTGTTTACACAAGGACTTAATCACTGCATGGTGGCATTTTCTTGTAACTTTTGAAGTTCAATTAATTAATCACTTCCCGCAATTTTTGCCGTAATACATATTATATTCATACCAGAGATAAGGAACAAAGAAAAAATCCTAAACTGTTTCCCGTACTTACGTATAAAAGAAAAAAGATTGTAGATAGAAAATATCCTTGTATTAGTTTCTTTTACTATTTGTCCCAGGGACAATGCATGTGTTTTTAATGGTTTCTTTGTTTGGGGTGCCTATTAATCATTACTATTTTCGTGTGATATTAATATTTCTATTGCTTTGGACTATCTGCAACAACATAAAGTATAAAATCTAATTCCTCAAGAGGATTTTAAAGGTCCGGAAAGGTCCAAGAAAGCCATTTCATTAACAAACCAGAATACCAGAACTTAACATAGTCTCCAATAACTTGAAAGTTTCAAATCCCTTACAAGGACGTTTAATTCCGGCAATCTAACATGGAGCATAGGTTCGGAATCCCTGTTTGTAACTAAATGACTAGGCTTGAGTATGTTACAAACGTTAGTTTCCTTATCTCTTGAATGCATGAAATATGCCTGGAGAGGCATTGGGACAGAAAACTTATCAATACAGGAAAGCAATTGGTTTGTTGCTTATTATTATTGATTCTAGTTTTAGATATGTATAGTTTCTCCCATAACATGGAGGCGATAGAGGCCATTGGTAGCTACATATTTGCCAGTCTCAATAATGTCTCAAAGCATGTGTGGTGCCCGTTTCTCAGCTTAGTGCCCTGTTTTCTAAATGAGAATTTGGCTTTCTTAATGAAGGCCGCTATAATACACTTTTGACAAGTTAAACTTATTTCTTCGCTTATATTGTCACATAAGCAATTTCAGAAATTTGAAGCGGTGTACAACAATAGAGACCCTCTCTAGTGGTGAATAATTTGATTTCGAAGGAACATAACTTGAACTGGGGAATGTTAAATCCTTTGGGAGTGTGAAGCTCTGTGGTGTGGGATTTTTCAACGTATCACTAAAACTTTTCAAATCATCCTATTTCCATTCCCAAATAGTCTGAGACATCTGAGATAAAATTCAGAAAATGTTTTCGGAAAAATAAATACATCAAACGGAAGAGTATCTTTTTTTAAACAAGTATCTTGCTTTTTACACTCCACGTATCTCAGGACTTGAGTTTAACTTCTGAGTGGAGTAATTTTCTCAGTCACGACATGGTTGTCCTAGAAATGTATATTTACCCTGTAATAAGATGCTTAAGGGAATAGCTTGACCTCCCACAGCAAGAAGAGTACGTTTGTATGATATTCACAATCGTCTGCAGATATTCATGAAGAAATGTTTATTTTTGTACTCCTTTTTGCAAATGCGGAGCGCTTTTATTCACTTATGCTTTATACGTTTGCTTTCAGGATTATATCCCCAGACTGAGTGGTGTTGGGCTGTGCTTTGTAAATTTAGTTGATGATATGCATGAATATATGCGAGGACTTTTCGTTATCATGTAAGTATGAAAAATATCACTGTAATATTCAATATTAAAATTTTATTTCAGTTTTTTAATATTCTATGAAAATTTAAATGATAAAGGCGTGTATAAATTAATCAACTTGAGAGAAAAATCCCCACATGATCCAATCTAAGATCCAATCCAAGCAAAGAATAGCATAAAGCCATTTAGTACAAAAGTTATTAGGAACCAGAGAATGAAACTAGGAATAAAGGAAACAAGCAACCCGTTCTCAAAATTAATTCTAGAAGGGAATTTTAGGAAAACGCGGGTTAGGAATTATTAAACCAGACAAATGTTGCAAATTGTAGCATAAATTAATTCCAAATACAAGATAAATAATGTGACAAGAGCTGAACGTTTGTATGGACCGAAATGGATTGCATACTCTTTGATGTGGCCTGGAATCGATCCACAGATTAAAGTAATGTCCTTAGTCCTCTTTAAAGGCAACGGAACACGCGTTTGGCTGTCCTCCACTGATCGGCACCATAGAATAGTTAAATTGTCTCCCAAACGGCTTACACCAAGGAGCTCAAGGTAGAGCAGTTCCTAATCCTAATTAATAGTTGCTTGTTAGTGGCTGAATGCAGAAGTCCGGTACCAATGGAAGAAATCTGTCCGTCTGCCGAATCTGATCTTTGGATTGCGACGCGGGCATCGGCTTCCGTGTACTACGTTTCCAAACAATACCTTGTGTATTCAATATTCAAATTTTGTCCGGTTTACTTCAAGGAATTGATTGAAGCTGTGTAAATGTTGGATTGAAATAGGTATCTTCAAATCTTATTGTCGATTTTATGAAGTTTACCAGTTGTTCTAGAAATGTCAGAGTTCGGAAGAGCGCTTGAAGAGCATCGTTTACCCCCATCCTGATGTGCACCATTATACCTCCTTATATACCTCCAGTTTGCTTTCTCTTTTTCTTCACTCATTTCATTTCCTTTTCATTCGACATGTTTATTCCAGATGTTGGCATTTCGGCGGATACTTGGCCTAGAGAAGCATAGCAGGGCTAATTTATGGATGAAAATTTGGTATAGCTTGTTCAAAATTAATATAATAAATATAATGCTTTTGAATGGAACGTGAAAAATTTCGTTCCTATCGCGGTATAACTGGAATATTTCATGTTAAATTTAGAGTTTTATTCTTATATAATATAATATTTGAAAATAATATTTTTCAGCAATTGGCTTCAATCCTCATTTTCCAGATATTAGGTATATTAACATTATTAGTTTTTATTTTTCTTTTAAAAGTCAATCCAAGTGTGTAAGAAATACTAATAACTTAATCCTTTTTCCTCATCCCAAATTTCCTTTCCGCCAAAGCTGTGCGTAGCACCGTAGAAGAAATATTGAAGATTTTTTCGTCCTTAACTTCTTTATTTTAATCGTAGGAAGCACCCAAAGTAATCCTTTCCGGGAAAACTTAAAAAGCTCTCAAAGCCAAGTTGAGAATTGTACCCAAAGCAGCTTAACTTTCCAATTTTGTTAACCTTATATAAAAATAAATTTAAGTAGGTGCCTTTTCTCAAATTTTAAACACATATGAGCTGAACTCAAGACACTCAAGTTATTTTGGACCCTGAGTGAGTTTTAAATCTTTTCGCAAGAGGCAATTCTTCCACACGGGAATTTTTTTCCCTTTTCGAAACAAATATCCTTTCAAGGAATATTTCCACATTTTTATCTTGAACATTTCGTTATGATTCCGGGAAGTAGGTTATGAAGTGAATGCTTTTGCCCAGTTTATTTTCTGCAGTTTATTATCTTAGGATAAGATTTAAGAGACCCGGTTGAGATATCTACACTAATAAAACAAACCTGGTTAACAAAAATTTCAATAGAATCGGAAAAAAATCATCGCTCATCTCCAAAACTACGTAGGTGGGTGCCGACTTCGAAATGAGCTAAGTATATGTATTTGTTTTCGCTTGTTTGGTCCAAGAAAAATACACGTGCCTCTTTGGGATGAACTAATAATAGAATTGAGTGGTTAGAATTGAGTAGGTATTAAATGAGTTTAGATACTAGATAGATGGGATGTCATCATAATACAATATTTTTCCTTTCTGGAGTGCATAATTTCGAGTAGGTACCTTTTCATTACTGGTGTTTACATAATATATAAAACTTCTTGTTTTGATGGCTTGCAACGGCTCCTTCAGTTTCTGGGATGCTATCCATACTCACTGCGTAAATCCGGTGATTTTGATCATCTTCCAAAATGAACAGCTTTTATCGGAGATGATGATCTCGCTATCTGCGTGCCAGTCAAGAAAGTGTTTGCATTTTTAACTCTGGCAACCCTATTCGCCTCAGTAAGTCCATGAACTCTTTTCTTTTTATAGGTTCGTATGCGCAGATATTTTTGGATAATATAGCGCATGGAGGACCTATTAACTTTCAAATCCATAGCAAGTTTCCCCACTGCCTAATGCCGGTTCCTTCGAATTCGCTCTTCTTTCCTTTTTAATATTTTCTGCTGTTTTCACCGGTACTTTCTGCTCGTACTTATTCTTTCATTGGTTCATTGATGGACATGTAAGGATAAAAATAATGTTTAATTTATGTATTGAATTTTTACTGCCATTCTATTTTGTCTCTTTGTTCTCATAAGCATCTGAGAACTTTCGCTCAGAATTAAGAAACACGATGAACCCAAAAACGTAAATTTCTCTAGTACAATACCTTCTGCATTTCTGCATTGCCTTGTCATTAATGACCTTGATTCTAATGGCTTATATTATTCTTCGATGAAATTATTCTCTGCCAAAATTAACAATTGCTCGATTTTCAACTGGGTTAATACCAGCTTTATAGCTTACTTACACTTGTACCAGTGTGCTTTGTTTGTAAAACTGTGAATTGGATTGAATGTAAGAGATAAAAGGTATGACGATTTGCTGCTCTACAAGTATTCTATCCACGGACACCTGTGATTTTTATTTAGATGCTATGGTAATGTGTTCTGATTATTAGTATAAAAAAAATTATAATATGTAAGAAGTTTATGTGTTCAAACAGGAATGTACTCATTTCTCAAGCAAAATACAAGCGGAACCGAAACTTCGCTAACAAATACACTGGAAAACGACTGGAATTTCATTTGCGGTTCTCCCACTTGCTATAAATAGTAGTACTATTATTTTTTGGTTGGAACGAATTAAAGAAAGGGTGATCAAAGTCCCATAACATATTTCAGTTCATAATTATAAGTTTAAAAAATATATAAATTCATAAAGGACGTCCCAATAAGAGTGGAAAATTTAAATTTGACGTCATTTCTGCTTCTGTGCGTTGACAGTCAAACCAACCATTATCACGTCCGATGGTAGATAGTTCGATGGTAGATATGTAGTCCGCCATTATGAAAAATGAATCGCAATTTTTATTTTTAAATATTATTTCAAAAATTGTGAAAGTTTAACTGCCACGATTCGCAAATTGCGTCCAATTTTTGGTAGACAAAATCGAAAATTTCGATGAGACTGGTACGATTATTGATGTCAAACCTTCTACACGTGTTCGTCCATGTCGTTCAACAGAAAACGTCACGGCTGATCGTCAGAACGCGGCACCGGCATCGTCCTCAACAATACAACATTTCAAGAAGCTCTCTGCGTATTCTCACGAAAGATTTACGTCTTGCCTACAATACAAAATCCATCTGACTCAATAACTCAAGCCTACACAGTACATACCATGCACAGAGAAGAGAGTCCGTCAATGGGATAATTGAACAACAACAAGTGAACGGTAGAGTTTTCCAACAGAATCATCTTCAGCGATGAGGCCCATTTTTATGTTGGTGGCTTCGTAAACGAGCAAAATTGTCTCATTTGGAGTGACGAAAATCCATATGTTTTTCATGAGAAGGCTATGCATCCCAAACGTGTCATTTTTTGGTGCGGATTTTGTAATGGAGGCATCATTGGACCATTTTTCTTCGGAGATGCTGCCAGGAATGCACAAACAGTCCATGATGAGTAGTATCGGGACATGATAACCCAGTTTTTTGTGTGCTTCAAATGGATGGTATGGATCTCGAAGACCTGTAGTTCCAACAGGATGGTGCCACTTGTCACACATCACGTGAATCAATGTGATTATTGCATGAGGCATTCCCTGGTCGTGTAATCTCCCGGTTTGGCGACCAGCATTGGTCGCAAAGATCGTACGACTTAACTCCTTTGGACATCTTTCTCTGGGCTTTTTTTAGAGTCTAAAGTTTATGTCAGCAAGCCCACGACCACCCAAGCCTTGATGGAGGAGATTAGATGCTGTACTCTATCACTGAGATCCACCCACAGTTATGCCAAACCGTGATTGAAAATTTCGGCAAAAGAACACAAATGTGCCAGCAAAGCCGTGGGGGGCACTTACCAGATGTGTTGTCCCGTATATATTTCCCACATGTCTACTTTATGATTAAATCAAAATTTCGGTATTAAATCAAAAAGACTGTATTTTATTTGGAATTTAAATTTTCCGCTGTTGTTGGGAAACCCTTTATGAATGGAAAGGACGGTTGCAATTACTGAGTAATTGGAATCTCTATGATAAATGCCACAAATATTCATTGCTTAATATGAAGGGGTTCTACATAGCCCTTTTAAGCCCTACGAATATTGACCAAAAATCAGAGTATGTTTTAAACATTTCTCTTTGTAAATGAATTTTGCGGCTTGGTTTTTTATTATTGGGGATATTTATTCACCATCCACGTGATATTTATTTCGATTTTCGTTCTGAATTGAATTTTATCGTGAAACCACTAATATAGATATTTTATGTGATTTACCACAAATTTTATTCTCTGATTTCAATTTTTGCATCCGGGTCTAGCAACTTATCCGTGTATTGTTCGTTAAAAGTGGTTAAATATCGAAATTTTATTGTGTTGGGATTCATTTTGTTGCTGGTCATTTATTTGTAAAATTTGTACTGCATTTCTGTAATTTTGAACCATATTTGCATATCAAAACATTAGTCCACTAGACTTCAGTATAAAGTTTTGGAAATAATACTTGTAGGATATATGAGTTAGTTTCATGCCACAAGATATAAACGTGAATTTGTTTTCGGAATTATAGAGAGTGTTTCATCTGACGTGGTTTCTGGACTATATTAAAAATTATATAACATTTTCTAAGGACTTCAGAGTATAAATCTAAAAAAAGTTATTTTTCCTTCAAAATATCTTTGGATCATCAATAACTGGAAAATTGCTGCTGTTATTTTTCATGAATTTATTAATTATAAAAAAAATTTTCTCCTGCACTATGACAACTTTGAAAGTGCGCGTGGGAAGCCTTCATTTTGAAAATTCAATGTAATAGTACAATGGGTTTTTATAATGCTGTATTTAACTTTGTTCAATATGTTTATGCAATCCATTTGCTCATCCGATAATGCCATTATCTGCATGGGACATTTTAGCCTACCAAATGTATTACGGAAAGCTTCTGGCGATGATGGTGTGTTGTATGTGAGTAATGTCTCCATTGAGATTGAATCAGTTTTTGTTGCTGGACTTAGCGCTTCCGAACTTTTATAAAATAAGATTTTATTATAATGCTAATGGAGGGTAATTTGACTTAGTATTTGGTTCACCTTTCTTGGACTACAACCCCAGTAGGGAAAGCAAGAACTTTTCCGTTAATGTGAAATGCATGATTTTGTAACTACTATACATTTCCAACGGTGTAATATTGTTAATTACAATCAACATAGAAGTGTATAATTATGGAAGCCCTTTCATAGGTCGTTATTGGCAATAAGAAGAAAGAATAAAAGAAATGTAATAGAGACATGACTTGAATGTGGTTAGTAATTACGCAGCAAAAAAACACATACCATCCACATTAATGCTGGAAATATGATTTAGTAAATATTACCCACTACTTTATTTATTGTAGAAATGGGCTATGACAGATGGATGGACATATATGACGAAATTATAAAGATTTGACTATGGAATTCTAAAAAATGCCTCTGGCCTGTAATTAAGGTTAGGCTAATTTTTGATTTGAATGCATTTACATAGAATTTTACGATAGTTCCGCATTAGTGAAGCACAGTCTTAGGTATAAAGCTAAAACTTTGTATACCTACAGTTCTTTTTCCAAATTGATCATTATATTTTAAACTTTTCACTTAAATAAATAAATAACTAACTTAAACTAAATTAAGAGCTTTTCAAAACAATGGTTGGCATTAAACTGATATGTGCCACTTCTATTTACAACAAAAAAAGTAATCGCAGAAAACTGAGAAAAAAACGAAAAAGAGTCAGAAAATACGAATATAGACATTACCCACTGCATTACATTCCACATATATTACATTTGAAGCAATTACCGAATTATAGTAAAATCAGGCATGAAGTAATGAAATACATAAGTAATGGCATCTATAATAATATTCCCTACTGGGAGGTAATTAGATGCAATAACTCAAATATACTAGAGTATTTTAAAAATTCAGATTTGATTTGATTAAGTTCCTTATTACCTAACTTTGATTAATCTTAATTCTTCAAATAATTTCAGAAAACAATTTATATTACATTTTATGATACCATTACCCTTAAATTGTATCACGACTGGCTGCATTTGTCAAATATGGCTTCAGAGTAAAGGTCAATTTACACAGCAACAACATACATTTTTGCTGAAAACTTGAACGAGATGTTCTTATTGATTGATGATATGTGTAAAAAAGGAAAAACAATGAAGGGGAAAGAAAAATTCTGTTTCAGTGGGGAAATTGACATTTAAGCTCGTAAAATTTTGTTGGCATATGTTTTGTCTTTTTTCGTATTTTATCACGTTAGCTTTATCTATCCCGCTCGCACTAGTTCCTTACAATGTTGTAATAATGTAAATTGGCCTTAAGCGTTATCGGCTCTTATTTCTTAAAGCAAGGGGGGTTTTAGTTTTTGAGGCTTCTATCAGGGTAGACAAGTCTGTATTATTATCAACGTACTGTCCACCTGAACTTTTTAATTTAGAAACATTCCCCGAATTTGAAGGAACTGCGTTTAATTGAAGTCGGAAATATGAACAGACTAAATGAAGAACTCTCAGCGAGAGTGTTATGGATGAATTTAAAGAATGAAGGTTGTATGGCAAGGAAGATAATCATGAATTTTTTAATATTACTCTCAACGAACTCAATGCTGTCTTTTCAGTTGATCAGTCGACCCAATCCCCCCCACGCTGGATGCGTGGGGTGATGATTTTTCATCGCTTGCTATAATTCGCCACAGAAACTTTTCTTTTTTCTGCATGTACTTTTTAATAGAGCCGATTCACTATATGTTTCACTCACCGATGAACGTCTGTCACAGTCGTTTTCTTTTTACAAAGTGGTAAAAACTTTATCTTAAATCGAATAACCCAAATATCTTTATTCATTGAAATGAATATTTTTGCATTAATTTTATTGAAAAATGTCAAAATTTCAAAACAGAAAAGGCTTCATTTATCAAACTTCACCATACTTTCAAATGGCGCCATCTAAAAGTGAGCAGTGGAAACTATCTCACACCCCTAATAATTCGGTCGATAGAGTCTAAATCGATTATAGTTGAAAATATTTCGCTACTTTTTCACTAATTCATCTAACGTCTAATAATTGGCTACTTGGTTTACGTGTCATATTCGTATTAAACGTGCGCAGTGTTTTCTGGCAGTTAAAAATTAGCAACAGTGTTGCCTCTAAAAAATAAATCATTGGAAGAGAGTATATATGATTTTCGACCAATAAGTCAATAGAAGTCGGGATTTGACTCAAAGCACATTCGCACCAGCGCTTTACTGAAAGTAACCACTGACGTGCGATCAATGCTTGATAAAGACTTTATAAATGTGTTAGTGCTTATTTTATTGGTTTCACCACTTGCAGCAAACTAAAGCTGATAACTTTGTCTTTAATTTTCCCTCAGTTCTGTATGGCGTTCCATAAAGGTCAGTTTTGGGGCCCTTAGTTTTTAGCATCTACATAAATGACCCTGAAGTGATTAATCATATGAACATTCATTCATATGTACGTTGATAATGCACTAGTTTACTTAAGTACGCGAATAGGACTGCTATATGATTATTTTTATCAAGATTCACGGATAGTGTCTCTTCGAGTAAATCACACTATATGATTTTTCACAATAATGCATTGAATCTTAGATACTTTCCCTGCAATAAGCTTAACAGTTCTGCTCTTACCCTTGCTAACTCTGTCAAATATCCTGGAATAATCTTGAATTTGATACTGACTTGTTGTGATCATATGAGTTTAATACTTGGCAAAGTTTATGGTAGTTTTAGACAAAACACTTTTACTTCCTCACTTTTCCTTTCGAAACGTAATCTATCCAAAATTTGATAGTATGACACTTGTGAGCAGAAGTATTTAATTAATCCGAAGTAAGATGGTTTTACTTATCACACAGCCATTTTGGCTTCGTATTTAAAATTAATACTATCAAAAATAAAGTGAACGTTGACTCCATTTATATTGATTTAACAAAAGCTGTAAATGATTTTTCACTTCTATATAAACTATCTCTGCTGGTTTTAGTTACTTCTTCCTAATTAACTGGATTGATTCGATCCATACTCAGAGATATATAACGCTCTCCTTAAAAATAGCTTCACTAAAAGTATGTATATTTGTTCTTGTGTTCCAAACAGAAGGTGACATCAACTCCAGAACAATAACCTAGTTAGAGAACACCACTAACTAACCACTAACTAGCTCCTATTATACGTACGAATTTTGTGACATCTCAAAAGGCTCAAAAGTGATGCAATAAAACGAATTCTACAAAATCTTGCCTTCAGAGGTTTCCAAAGTGATTTTGCATAAAACTTTGTACATAATATTTCCTCTGTCAGATAATTGCCACAAGATGCTCACAAATATTCCTTTTACTTGTATAAGAGGACACAGTTCGGATCACAATTCAACAAATTTCCCATGTAGTATTTCCAGCCTTCTATCTGAAATTATTTTCCTGCATTTCAGATAATTGTTCCTAATTAGGGTAGAACTTTGACTAAAGCGTGTTATAATAATTAAGCATTGTTATGCGAAGTCAGTTTAGTGATACTTATTTAGTACTAAATTAAATCATTTCTCCGGGTAAAAAATATAAAAAAAGAAAAATAATAGGAGCTTTACATAGACTAAACCTCCATAAAAGTTCAAAGGACGTAACTTTCTGTAGTACTTTTTGGAAGTTACACTTCACTGGTTTACGTTTAAACGTAATAGCGATTGTTGTAAAGAAGAACTTTTTTTGAACAATCAAAGTTTTTCTTTGTTTGAGTTTCTTGAGTAAATGTGCGATATTTACGTTTTTTCACTGGGTAGATACTCTGCTCATGTTACTTCTGAATAAAACTCAGTTAAGCATAAAAAGGATCCAGTCTTTGTCGGAATTTATGGCAACCACATATATTTACATAATCTCCGATACGAAAGTACATGAAAATGGAAAGCTATATATCTGTGGAGCTTCTTGGCTTCATGAATATAATCCACAATATTTACCGTGTTTTATATATGTACGATTCATTTTAGAGCACTGCATATTACGTTCATTCTTTTGTATGTATAATATTGTCAGAGGTTAATCTTATGATGTATTTTATTTATACATCCAAGCCAAGAGAAGAAGTGTAGAGACAAAAAAAAATGGCAGAAATTTAATTTTGATAATCTTTAGTGTACATTTATTGGTTTCGGATAGTTAAACAAACTTAACGGCCGATAGAAATGACTTTTATTTTCTGCATCAATGCAATTTAGGAACTTTCGAATCTAATGAGTTTCTTTAGTGCACCGCGAATAATGTTTTAATTGCAAGAAAGCTTTCAGTTGAATTTTTTAAAGCTTTCGCTTTTTGTGTAGGAATAATAATATGAATTTAAATCATCTCATTTCATTAAACTATAACGTTGATGCCGTGATTTAAATTAATGCTTCTATTACTACGTGAAAAGCAGAAACTTCTGAAAACTCAGTCAAAAGCTTTTTTGCACTTACAACGTTATTCGCGGTGCATATTCATTTTATTTGGAAATCGCAAACTAATAATACTTTTCTTTCATTTACGTTATATCTTCATAATAATATATATAATCAATAAATACTTTGAATGCCATGGAGATTATCGGTGACTCTCATTTAAAAGCTCTCTCCCGACAAATGCATTTTAACATGTAATTCCCTCACGAAAGCTTTTACGCTAATTGTGGCATTAACATAATACAAATAATACTTAAAATATTATCACTGTGACGACAACAAAGAATTCAAGGGGGAACACACTATAGTTACCATAGGATATTCTGCAACAAGCATTCGCATAGAAAAAAAAAACTGTTTCAAAAATGGATCCAAATTAAGGACGTTTTTGGATATTGGTTCATGGATAGAGAATTGTTTTTGGATTCCCATTATAATAAGAAATGAATGACCTCAATCATATAATGGGGATCCATATCAATACCGAAAAGGCGAAGCATCTGATGACTTCCGCGAGTCATATATTCAGTCAAAAATATTGACAGAAAGTTCGTACATCTAAACTCAGACGTATTGTATTTAACAATTTCTAGGAGACCGATGTGCAATTGCACAAATTGAAGGTATATGAGTGACATAACGTTTTTATATGTTCCCTCAATTTGCACCTTAAATTTCAAAGCGCGTTTTTTTCAGAGATGTTCCCTGTAGGCCTAATCCTCCCATGCAAGGAAGTAATAAAAAACACTTGCAAAATATTTTACCATGCATACTTATTGGTGGCAAACACCGAACTTAACACCAAAGTTACCCAGGAACGCAACCCCAAAGTAATGAACACAACCCCGAACTGATGCGGATCAGTGTTGCCATTATAAAATTTCAAGAAAAGCTCGATGAAACTCCATATAAAAAAAGTGGCTGAAATACGGAACCGGGAGCTTTCTTTATATAATTAATATATAGATTAGCCTGGTCGTGTCCACTAATACCGATTTCTAAGAGTGCAAAATAGCTAAAATTCGATAACCCCTTTGGGACCACTGAGATATATATGTCCTACTCAATGTTCGATGTGCCCTACTGGGTGAAATTAACCCCAGAATAGTATGTATAAAGTATATTTTGATATTTTATGAACGTTGTGTGGTGTGTGCATGGATAAACAAAAATATTTAGGTTGTACCAACCATGGTTATGTGTGAGAACTTTTTATTTGACATTGAGTGTTGACATCGTCATAGGTAGTCTGAAAAATATTGATATTTATTGAATTCTTTTGCAATTTACAATGAGATATATTAATTTATAATAAGTATTGCCTACGGTAGTATTGCTGAAATATAATTTTTAATATTTTAACCGTGCTTACATATCATTTTTGACAAATATATACCTCTTTGAAAATTTTGTTTTACGCCGCACAATACATAATACCTTATATTGTTTTCAACAGGTGTCCTCATCATAGACTTAATTTTCTCGTGTTAAGCGAACAGATAAGAAAAATGGTAGTGATAGTTATGCAAGAGCTTCGCGGAAAACTATATTAGCTGCGTTCTTTTGGCAGCAGAGTACAGAGTTGTCATACATTAATAGGGTTAAATTAACTCTGTTGCCCAAAAGAACGCAGCTATTAGCTGTGTTCTTTTGGCCAACGGATTTATGAAATTAAAGAAACTCATATAAAAAATTAATGAAGAAAGTCAATGAGTCAAAGTAAATGAAATCTACAGTCATGCAATTAAAAATATTATAAAGCCATGTATATTATGTATGTATATATTATTATATTATAATATGAGAGCTTCGCGGTAAACTAAACTACCACTACTTCCGCCCTCTGGAGTAACATCACCTTTTATGGCATGACAGGTTGTCAACTTATTATATAACATTTAAAACCCTTAAGGTAATTTTTAAAATTTTTTTGGACTAAGTTTTAGTTTTGTTACACACACGTAACATTCAGAAGTAAACTACTTATGTCAGTAAGAAATGCTTTTCTGTATAATGTAGATTTAATTGCACAAAAATATTTGACGTGTAAAATATTTACACAAAATTCACCTACGTGATAAATGTGTAATCTGTGTTTCTTATCACGCTTCCTGAGTGAGTTCTTTTCAAATTAATATTTATACCTTAGACATAGTGCAGCGAAAAGATGTAATTTCGTAGAAAGCAATTCTGGAAGTATCTCAGTATCTAGAAATTTATATGAATTTAAGGGAATTTAATGTCAAAGCACATTTCTTGACACGAATTCTACTTTAATTTCATACAGAAAATCCAGTCAAAGTGATATTTTGGAAATTGACTTCCACAAAAGTACTTCGTACCTCATTTTACATTGATTCTTATGGGAAGATGAAAAGATATTTCATTCAATTCCCCTTGTCGCCAAAAGTATAAGGCCTATAAAATAAACTAAGATACCGTTTAAAACTTTGTCACCATAGCAATTAAAATATACACAAATGTGGGCCAAACTGACATTAAGATAATTTTCAAGTTAATAACAGTCGTTACTTATCTCGGGTTTGCTTAAAAAGAGGAAGAAGAAGAATTCGCTATGCACTCCATGGATTTCAACCGTTCATTTGAGCTTTCATAACTCTGTTGCCCAAAAGAACACAGCCATAGTATGCTTGAAGTTATCAAGTTTATTGCTTAACACGTTAACCGCCCAAATTAACATAAAAGCTTTCGTGAGAGGATTACTTGGTTTAATGCATTTGTCCGGAGAGAGCTTTTAAGTGCCATTTAACGTATTAACTTGGTTTCGAAATTAATAAAATCCATGCATTGCATACTTATTGGCGGCAACACCAAATATGTTACATTTGAATGCCATTTTCAGTTACTTCCCGTACAAATTAAACATTGTGACGCCATGAGAAATGGATATTTCTCTGCCCCTTTTGATTTAATAGATTTGATTTGATTTAATAGATAGAGTCCATAAGAATTCATTTCCGCATCAGTCCAACTTAACTGAATTACCGAGGAACGCAACCGAAAAGTAATTTGGATTGGATTTGAATTTGCTACAGGGGTATAGCTTTTTCTCACGAAAAGCTTCTTTAAACGAAAAGGACAAAATTGCCAGTATGAAAAAATTGCGGTATAGTCTAAAAAACTTCATATAAGAAAACGTGGTCTGTGAGAACACTGAGCTTTCTTGGTATCTGGGTTTGTGAGAGCAATCTTTCTCCCGATTTCGCAAAATGCGAGAAAAGCTTTTAAAGTGTATTTATATTATACAAAATTGGTCCCGAAAGGGTTCAAGTAAATACCGTTAAAATTGAAACTAATACAAATTTGTCAGCACGAAGTTTACTTGAAAATTAGAGAAAACAAAACTGGGTAATACTTTTCGTGGTATAGAGAATATATCCGAATATATATATTTCACCAATAACTATTGTATATTTTTCACATCTGTCTTACAATTCTGCGTCATTTATTTGATAGATCTACAGTTTTGTATATCTCAGTCAACCACACAACAAAATACAAAATTTCAAATTTCTACCTATTTTTTGAAGCAACATTAACTTTTAGTATCCCTGCCTTGCTCGAAGTATTCTAAATATTTATTCTAGCTAATCTCTGCGAAATGATCCAACATATGATTCTTTGGAGTGTCCTGATCAATTTTTTTCGGACACCCTACGCCTCAAACCACTTCTTCTTCCCTTTTTTGTTAAGAATGAAAATTTTATATCCTCGAAGGAAAGTACACTTATTAAAATCACAATCAGTTCTGTCGAGGACGTCACAGGAGCTCACTCACAAGTAAATACTGTCACTTTTCCAAAAGTGTATTAATTGTTTACATCTGTAACTAGGTCTTTTTGAGAAATATTTTTCGTTTGAATAAATTGGAGTTGAGAGAGCTGTTTCATTATATCTTCGCGGATATGAACAACATTTACTCCTACGTCAGTATTATACAGGTAGACATTTCATTTGTACTAATTTCTTACGTTACTAATTATCCATCGTTGGGAACTGATTGCAAGGTAAATGCATGTGTTGCATGCTTCAAGTCCTCTGCATAAAATGATATCCCAGAAATACACTTCTATGCTTCCCAATTAAAGTTGCTTTTAATTGTAGAAATAAATTTCCCAGTGCTATTTACTAATGCTCCTTAATGGAGAACGTGATGAAGTTGTGAATTAAATCAAAATTTTACACTCAGGCTATTTCCGAGTAAAGTGTATAATTTGTGGAGAAGTGGACTTGTAAGTTGTAATAAAATCTGGCTTTGGCTGTAAATGAACTCAACCGAAAGGAATGTCCTATTTCGAGCGTCGATGTAAGACTAAGTTTATATTAAAATTTATATGTGTGACCTCCGGAACTTCTGTGTCCTTTCTGAAAAATATCGAATTTAAATTTTACCTTACAGAATATGAACTTGTGTGTGTGTGTTATATGTTATACCAAATGCAAGCATATGTGTAAAAGCACAGGTCATATTTTAATGTGCAGAGCACTTTTAAGAGGATTTCAAGGAGCGTAGGGGATATAATTTAGGGAGATTCTGTCTGAACTTGGTGTTTTATAACATAATTTAGTAGGTAATAAACGGTTTTCGCCCCAATGAATCTAATTACCTTCAAAGGGGCTTTTTAACTTCTTCTACAATCTGAACTATGAATATGGTTTTAGGTAAGCATTAATACCTATCTTGCATATGTGCAGTGCTATCATTAGCTTCGTAGTTTTATGCCTATGACTATTATGAGTATGACTATGAAAAATTCAAAAGCGATATCCGTTTTTCTCTATACATGAGTAATGGAATTTCTTGTAAAATTTTAAGTGAATTAGGAAAAAAATGTCTATTGAGGTTTCTTCAGACGATGTCTATTTATGGTATGTAAATTCGTTTCTATATTTGCTACACGTTTATTGGGAAAATTGTCATAGCTTGTTCAGTAGAAAAAGCGCAAAATTATTTCAATTTTATCCTGGATCAAGTTGTTTAAAAGTGCTCTTCGACCATATGTTATTGGAATTTTGAAAGGCATTTGATAACTTAAACTATAAAACGCTGTTGCAAAAGCTAATCTCTGGGTTTCAATCGACTGTGTTGCTATCATTTGAAAGTTTTTCTTACTTTGTTTTCAACAGATACAAATAACACTTTTCTTGGCGTCCGGTGTACCACAAGGGTCTATATTAGCGACGTCGTAATTTTGGCTTTCTGTATATAATTCCTAATTCTAGTGTAATTTCAACTGGTTTACTGATAAGATTCGAGCTCATTTGAGTGATTTATTTGGCTTTTTTGACTGCATTTACCATATTAATGAAAATTTAGAGGACATGCATGAGTGGAACATTATCAATAGTTTCATAATAAACTCTAATAAATTTGATTATATATATAATTCTTTACGTTGGCATGAAATATGTAAATTCAACGAGTTGTTGGTACAAATTGCTTGTGAAATCTCTCACAGCCGACAATCAGTTCTCCACGGATCATAAGTTAAAAACCACATTACTGCCTTGAAACACATATTGATACACTAGATCATACTCATCCATCTTTATAGTAATATTCAGATTTAGCGTATGTTTTATGATGGTTTTTCCAATTTTTTGTTTTGGAACAAGATTCTTCACCCCTTTGTCGTAATGCAGGGAGATTAATTAAATGATTACTTATCTCTTAAGAAAACACCAAAGAGTAGCATTCTTTTAAAAAACATCCCTCAGTCTCATTTGTTTTCAATAATTTTGCATTTTATTTTAACTTTCCAGAACAATTTGTCTGGTTTACATTATTAGATTATTTCTTAAATTTAGATGTTAACAGGTTTTGGCTTTATTGAATAGAAGCTACCTCTTAAATTGTAATTCATTCATAAACTGGGCGCCTAAGGATATCTTTAAAGTCTTCAAGAGTTTGGAGTTTACCACTGTGTCGTTAAGGGAATTTTATTAAAGCTCAACGAAGCAATTAAAATTAAAATGTTTTCAGTAGTGAGATTTAAGTATACACGACTTATTTCACTCAATGTAATCTAATTGTAGTATAAACTTGCGCATATTTCTAAAAGAGTTTAGTATCCTAAATACTAATACAATAAGAGAAAATACTACAATGTGCTATCAAATAAAAATTATCTCATTAAAGATCATTACCAGTTTATGATAAATATTTTCGCTCGATTTATGTGAATTTGGAACCAACTAATTGTTGTAACACACAATTTCTTCCGATGATAAGCCTTTTATCAGCAGAAAAGAAAGAAAAATTTTTAAGGACACCACCAGAGCTAGGAAACAAAAATGTGAAATAGAATCCAAGCTTTCATCGCCGACATGTAACTTACTGTGCGAAAAAAGTCAACAAGCTATAATGCCAGTCAGAGTTCAATGGACGCCCTAAGATAGAGGAACGAGATTTGCAGATTGTCATGTTGTTATGGAGCCATAGCCCTATGGCTCCACGCGAATTAGAATCATATTATCCAGCGTAATGGGAGCGAAATCATAGGAATCAATATGAGGCCTAGTGGTGATCATTCGGTTTCAAGATAACAAACTTATCTATCGGCCACCAACTAAGTCTGGTAATGTAGAGCTGAATATCAAAAGCATACATATGAATAGAGAAATTTTGGCGACATCAGGCTGAACTTGAATGTACATACTGAAAAGCAATGGTCCTATTATGGAACCCTATGGTATATTGAGACGTATGATAGACATTGCAGAAAAACCACTACATATCCTCCGCTTCGACAGAATACTAAGTGCGGTTTCAGCTCAAATTAATTCCAAGCAGTTTTTAGCAAATTAGACTATCAAATGCCTTCGAAAAGTCTAATAGACGTAAATAACACACCTCATTATTGCCAACGGCGGCATATATATCAGTCGTGACCCTCAACATAGGTATCTTGAGACTCTGGTGTTTACGATAGCTAGAATGCCACTGAATATAAAAACAGAATATGATTCTCTCAAGTGCTTTGACTAGATATACAATAGTATACTTATAGAACGAATATCAGACGGCGAGCTGGCACATTTGTTTATAGGCAAAGCAATTGCGTATTTCTATGTAAAAGGGAACAAGTATTGCATATTTACGCGATTGCTGGCAAAATCTGAGACAAAATAATTCTAATAAATTTGCTGAACTCGTAACATCAGATTTCACACTACAAAGAGTTATGTATAGCTCATCAAAGGTCACACATATTAGACCCATCATTAAGATAATTAGCCACTGATATGGTTGCAGACGAGGAAGCCTTGCCTTAAGATTAGAATCCAGTTCACACTCCAGCCCCGTCTTACTGTCTTGAAGTTAAAGCAGAGGTTCTCGGCGTTAATCCAATACCAAACTTTTCTTGGACTCTTCTCGTTTGGCTGCGCTAACTTTAAAGATAATTAGGTTACGCATCCTCCTATAAGCAGCAGTATTAGATCTGTCTGAATCGTACGAGATTTCGAGAGAGTAATTCATCGAGTAGTTCCTTGATAGGGACCTCAAAACCAGAAACCTTCCCAGTTCACACAGGCTAGGGAGTTGATAGATAAGAACCTAGAGAACCATCAGACAATTCGAGAGTACATAGATATTTCGGAAGTCATAGAAAGTCACAAAATGAAATGATCTACAATTCCCAACAGCGAAATTTGCCGGCGACGATTCCGGATGAATGGGTTGGTGCGTTGTCGTGGTGGGACAGCACCATTGTGGACCGAGCATGTTGTTCAACTTGCATTAAGTTGAATGGCACCTCTTTTATATTGCTGCCTCCGATAAGCATTATCCATTGCACTGTAAGTTCAATCTTAACCATAAGTCACCGAACAACCAATAGTGGTGGAACTACATTCTCCGAAAAGTATTCTTTGTCTAGGATAACTGGCTCCACATAAAATAGCAAATTGTCCAGCCGATTTATTAGAAGTCAGTGGACAGCACTCTTCTTTTTGTAAAATGGGGCGCTGTCTCCTTCAATTTCTTGTCGAATCGGTCAAATAATTCATTGTTGTACTGTCCAGTGATCGTCCTCCCTTCCTCCAAAAATTCCATGTGCAATATATTCCTTTTGAATTTTAAAAAAAACCGCGGCCACCACTTTTCCGGCCGATGGAAAAACTCTGCGGATTTCGCTTAGAGAGGCATCCGTATCCGCTTATTGTCCACCGTGAGCAATCGCGACACCCATCGGGTCGAAATCTTTCTCACTCCTAACTTACCATGTAAAATATTGATTATCGTTCCGTTCTCGCACTTTCGTTCGGCGATCAGTGAAAATAATGTCGCGGACCTTTACGACGGTTTCCTCAATAACTGAATCTACCGGCCGGCCTGGGCGTTCTTCATCAAAAGCAGATGTTCGTCAATGCTTGAATTCGTTGAACCAATACCTCACGGTTGTCATAGGTAGTGAAGGGTCCACATAGACAGCATTTAACTTTGCTTTTATTTCTTCGCACATTGTTCCGTTCAAAAATGAAAACCGAATTACGGACCGATATTGCTCGATGCACGATGCTAAAAGCTAACTTTCCTCAGCAGCGCCACCTGTCTTCAAACACGGGTACTTATTGACCCATCCTCGTAAACTCAGAAAGAAAGAACCCCAGAACTATGTTTTGCTTCAGGGTATCATTTACAACTGCAGATTGAAAATGGCGCATAATTCTCCCTTGTCTTATGCTTTTTTTTCACCACTAAATTTTCTATTAAGGTCTAATGTTTAAAAGATGTTAGCTGTTTATATAGTAACCAAAAAATTTCCTCGTCCAATATGAGTTAAATCTCATGATTCACGATTTTATCTTTATCATTAGCTATGAACAAATGGAAGGGTCAAGAAGCCTTAGGAAAGGAAATTCTTGATTTGTCAACTTTTCCATAGACAAGATAAGCCACATAAAAGTAATCAATCTTTAATAATCCCTTTCTTTCATCTATACCGTAATTTTTCTGGACAGAGAAAAAGGTCAACAATTCTCCAGTGACCTTGTAATCACATGCTTATGGTCAAAACATGATATTACTCTTTCTGCGATAAAAAGACGCAGAAATATTGCCCATCATATTCATAAAGCCCCGAAAGTGTGCTTGAATTCATTT
>QYTT01078455.1:24494-36957 GCA_006980735.1 Dasypogon diadema | reverse complement strand
CCACTGATGATCTTGGGCGGAGGAGGTTACAATTTCCCAAACACTAGTCGCTATTGGACATTGCTCACATCACTAGCCTGCAATAAGGAATTAAATGTTGATATTCCCGAGGACAATGAGCATTTCCTATCGTACGGACCTGATTTTGTTGTCAACATATCCAGGAAGAGGCTGGTCGATATGAATAGAAAAGAGTACCTTGAGAAAGTTGCAGAAACAATTGAAAGTAAGTGAATCTTGTATTAATATGTTTAAAAATAAATCCGACCTCTCTTCTAGACAATTTCGACAAGTACGATTTGTCAGCCATTTAGCACGGAAGTCTCACTGTAAGTCCCATGCCACTAATTTTACAAGTATTGATTTTATAGACAAAACAAAAACTCCTTAGTAAAAAATTTATTTAATTAGCTTCAGCACTGTTCACTTAAACCTAATACAGCCTCATAACTCATCTTTTCCTCCTGGTTTCCCAGAATCTCCCTTTTTATTCCCCTTTGGCAATGTTTCATAGAGACACTCGGAATTATCACCTTCCAGTGCTCTCTCTTCGCATAGAAATTTAATTAATGGCGTTTGGTCTTGATATTTGAAGTACCAATTGTCGATGTCGTCCTCATACTCCTCTAAAAGATTCTCACACTGGGTCTTCATGTTTGTAACTTCTACAGGCGGCTTATCCCACAACTCGTACGGGATGCCCAGATCTACCTTGACACCTTTATTAACCAGTCCATGTAGTGTTTTGAATGTTTGGGACATCCCTTTAGCAAATCTTGTACTATCCTCTCGTTCCTTGTGCAGATTATAGTCGAGTACTTTGTCGCAAACATTTTCAAGAGATTCCAGCAGTCTCAATTCACTTCTCCTGTACTCGGTTCGTTTTTTAGGTTTGACATCATCAAGCGAGTACCTAGATAAAGAAATGTATTTGTAGAAGTCAGATTTATTGATTATTCCAGATGATCAATTACCCTAGTTCTAAAACATCATGAGACTTCCCTGTTTCAGAAAGTCTGCCTTGAAGTTCTGTGGCTAATATTTTACATACTTCACATTTGCTTGCATACTTTACACCCTCTTTTTCTTCTGGACCACACAATACAGGCAGAAATAGTAAAAAACTAAGAAAAATCGAAGTAAACATCTTCGACTTATTCTACCTGCAAGTGTTTGAGGTTAGGAAACAATAAACTTACTCAAATATCTACTAGAATATCTTTAAAGTGTTGACACTGCCCTCTATACGTCAAGAGAAGCTGTATTTAACCGCCAATTGAGTAATTTTACAATTGCAATTTTTTCAGAATATTTCAAATAATAATAAATACGTTTCAGTTAATAATGAATAATTTACTAGTTAGCATATTTAGTACATTAATTACGATTTTTACATAGAAAAAGTATATAAGAAAAATCCCTCCAACACAAGCCTTACAAATTCGGATTCCTCCAGTCTAAACCCTACAAAGTTTAGTTCAGGTTGATGTCACATCTTACGATAACTAACGGTTAAACTTTACAAATGTGAAGTCGTTGATGCAAGGACAAATAAGTGGTAGATTTGGAGGGAAATTAAGCTGAACGTTGCAGGACCTTAAAAAATATCAGTATCACTTTCGTAGTGACTGTGACAGTGGAATAAAATTAATAAAAAACAGTTAGTAAATAGGCGATCCACATCCAAGAACGATTCATTCTGTTGATTGGCGAGCAGTGAGAAAGCAATGGAAATTCGGTCAGTGAGATTTTGTTTGACAGGAAGGAAAGTGGGAATGTGGGAGTGAAGAAAACTGGACTGCGAATTTTTCCCAAATTAACGGTACTTTTTTAAAACTTTAAAAATTATAATTTTTTGACTTGAAATAGAAAATCCCATTTTTGAATAGTGTTTAACATTAAGTTCCTTGTTAAATTCCACTAACTGACTGTTTAGAATTGTCGATTTCCGCCCGTTGTGTGTTTAAAGCGCTGCGCAAAGTTCACAAATTTCAAAGAGTAGACGTTTCGGCAGCCATTTTGATTCTGAAAAAATTTTATCATCGGATCTTAACGGGGAATGAGATTTGGATTTACCAACACGATCCAAAAAAGCAAAATACCGTACAACGAATGACTCTCGTGAGGGTCTTCAGGATCCAAAAGATTTAAACTGGACCGCTCTGCCCACACAAAATTATAGTCATCATTTTCTGGAATAGTGAGGGATGATCCTGGTTGACTTTTTGAAAAAACAGAAGACGATCATAGCTTCTTATTGTGTGGTAAGTTTTAAGAACTGTATCCTTAATGTCTGTAAAGAATGCAGGGATTGAGTGAGAATGAATTCTTATCGCAAGAAGGTTTTTATGATTGGTGCTTAAAAACATGCACCATTGGCATTCTCTTTTTATATTCTGGCTGCCTATAGATTGGCTTTACAAGAGATGATATCATCAATTTTCTCAATTTATATCGATGCCAAAATCCTCATATCTTAATTTTTGGTGGGAAGTGCATTTTAACCTATGAACAGGTAGAATTTTATAGCACGGATTGAAGAAACTTCACGAATCATGTGAGCCATTTTTGCCTAAAACTGAAAATAGTATGGTGTGCAGTTTTTCTGAAATGTATTATAGGATGCTATCATTTTCAGGGAGAAGATAGTGTGCAGTTGTTGAGTCTCAGCTCATCATTGAGCTTAATAGAAAAGTTTTTTGAGCTACGACGAATATCCTTCAGATTCGTGTGATTTTATCAGGTTCAGATCCATGAGACTCTGGGCTTAAAAACCCATTGGCGTGTACCATTGGCGTGGGTAATTACTAGTCTCTGTTAGATTCTGGTTCGAATTCATGACGGTGTAGCCCAGTCACAACATTTGTTAAGAAATCATATCCTTAATGCGTTTAATTAGCGAGCGATTATTTGTAGTATTTTTATGAAGCCTAATGTTAGAGAAATAACAACACATATACCTTAGAAACGTTCCATTTATTACTAGTCGCAATATTATAGACGCATATCGAAATCCATTATTTAAATTAATTAAATCAGGCATTCTGTAAACGTTTACTGAGTTTTCTTAGCAACTAACAACTAAATATGTAACTCACTTCTTTTTTATTATTATTATAATGGTTGTTCCTTGATTTCTCTTGTAATTTATTGCACAAGTCTGACAAGTACAATTAAAAACTAATTTTTAAGAGCTAGTTCGTAAATCTATTTTACACTATTATTTACATAGGCTTATAAATTATCTTAAAGAGTATTATCCTTTCAGTGTATGCTGGTGCTTTTAGTCTAGTCTTTCGATGCGTGTAAAGAGAATACATTTTCCAACTAGTTTTACAAGTGGTTCACGTATGATACATAAATTTGTGAATCGTTGTTTTGTTTTTATAATTCAAACAAAATTATGATATATTCAAAAATTAACAACATAATAACCTTTCAATCTGTTAAATTTCGTGTTTAGGGTCAAATTTCATTACAACCTATATTAATATTGCTAGGGGGTTCTGTTTTTAATTGATAGAATAGACTACGGTCGGATCCTCCCACTGATGATTGCTGCTGTTGGGATAGTTGTTCTTCTGGTGTTGGTTCTCTTTTATTTAGATGATGCGGAGATTGAGGTTGGGGTGGTGGCAATGTAACCGGTGAACTATCTTTTATTGTATTATTTGTATCACAACTTGTAGGGCCATGTTGTGGTGATAAGCTGGCATTACTGCTTGCTGTCGGACTGTGTAGACCAGCTAAAGATCTCACTTGAAGAAGCAAACCACTATTTAGTAAACGAGCTTGATGCTCTTGAGCTTTGGCGCGCAAACAAGCAATTGAATTATTTCTGAAAAGAAAACAAAGCATTTTATAAATAAAAAAAAATAATATTAATTTTGAATGTTTAGCAGAATTAAAAACTGAATTTAAAGAGATTTTCCAAGTAGGAATTCTAGTTATTATAAATCTAGAAAAACAATTGTTTTTTAATTCACGACTTTCTACATTTGTAACACTAAACCTATCGAGATGCTTACAACTGAGATAGAAATAAGACCATGCACTGAATAATCCAATTGAAAGAGAGGTCACCGGTCAAAATGACCAACTTGGTAAGTTTGTAAAGTAAATACATAAATAGAAGAGAAGAAATACTTGAGTTTTGTAATATAGCCACATTGGCAAGAATGCCATCATATGACGTGCAAAAATGAAGAAATATTTAATAGCCTTTAAAGCCATTGACAAAATACGAGAAAGTATTGCTATATTGCAACAAGTAACTATTTATCCTTAGTTGGCAAATGTTTTTAACCCATATATTCATATCATAATCTTCACTGGCTTCACTCAACCCTTGATGAATTGTAGCCACCAATTGAAAGCTTTTGTCTGTTAACTCGAAAAGATACTGTGTACAAAAATATGGGTAGTTTTCGGACTACAGACTTATGGAACGAGTAATGGGGCATCACACGCTATTTTAAGATAAGCTGTGGCACAATCTCAAAATGAATGGAATCGGTCAGCAGAGATGATAGAATTGATATTGATCCTAACCGACTTAATACTATATTTGTTGCGACTTCTTGTGAGTCGACATCAAATCTACACCGTCATTTTTTCGCCTTCCCTTAGCGGAAGGAAATTAGGGAAAGGAAGATTGAGAAATTTTAACCTCACAAATGTTACAAATGTGGCTATTTTCTCAATAAAATCGAATGATGTTGGTCTGGTTTGAATTAACTCTAAATTTATTAAATTAATACTAGCTTATATCATTTATCCTATATTCTATTTTAATGACTTTCCCCCTTCTCTCTTTCTAGAAGAAAGTAAAGGTTTTTCCAATAAAGAAAACCTCATCATAAAGAACGATCCCCTGTGAAGATTTGGATCTCAGCATAATTAAAGGTAAGTGATGATATTTATTTTGCTATTGACAATTGTTTTCTTGGATTTTTTAAATAATGCAAAAGAAAGAAAATAATCTGTTAGTTGGTAAGATCTGAAGTAGTTGTTCCTACTCAGCGTTTTAGACTTAAGTCATCTTGTTTTTTAGGTCGTAAGCAAACCGTGGTATGTATTTCTCCTCAGATTTCCGGTAAACTAACAATGGCGTGCCACAAGGTTCTATCTTAGGGTTAGGTTGTCTACCTTCCATTCAAAAATATGACAACTTGGAACATTAAAAAAATTGTTCCTTTCGTTACGGCAGCAGAACCAATCTTTTTATAATCCAAACTGCATCTTGCCAATATTTTTAGATGGCTTAAAGTTCATTAGAAATGAGCTAAAGTCTTTTGTGTTATCAAATCTACGTGATTTTTCTTTAATTTTTTTTTTTAGTAGAGTAGAAAAAAAAATCGATTTGCATTTTAAAATCTATAGCAATAAAATCAAGTTTAATATTAAGAATGAAAATCAAATTCACCGTATGAAGGACACAGAGTCTCTGTTGTAGTTCACCCACCTAAACGCTTCTGGGTCTTGTTCTAAATGGTAGCTAGGTGGTCCCACAGAATGATGCATGCTAGACAGATGACTTGGTCCAGTCGAAGAAGGTCCCAGACCTTGTGATGAGTTTACAACTAAATTAAGTTCTTTTCCTCCCGATCCGTTCATACCATCCAACATCATGGATGTGTGATGTGGATGTCCAGTATGATGGTGAGAATGTTGGGCAGGATGATGACCATGTGAAGATTGTTGAAGATGATGCGTGTGATGTGGATGAGGCATATGAGCTTGAGGTGGACTATTATTTAAATGTGGATTTGTTGGTGGTGTTGAGGATGTAGTTGTTGGTGTAGCAGGTGATGATGATGATTGATGTGTATTTATCACGGTATTAGGTGACTGTTGTGAATTTGTTTCTGAGTTATTCTTTTGTCCGCTTGTAGAAAATTCACTTGATTTTGATGTTGTCTCCTCTCGATCACTAGTTCCACTATCGTCGTTCTTCAATGCCTCAGCAGCCTCTAAAGATTTTCGATGCATACCTTTTAAAATATGAAAAACTCTTATTAGGATATTAATAGAAGATGCATTCGAATTTATTATACGGATACCCTAGCAATTCACAGGAAAATCCTTATTAAGACTTGACCTCCGCTGCTTAAACAAAAACACTTTGGAGGTAATAAAGATTGCAAAGGAGGGGGACAATATTCTACATACGTTGTTCATTTATTGAAGGAATAATTGCAATTTGAAGGGTGGAAAAGAATTAGAGCAACGATTAAGTTCTGTCTATTTTTATTAGAGGGTAATTCTATTGGACTGGGAAGTGATAATCCTTGGATTTAATGCCACATTATGACTTATCTGATTATTATTAATTTCTTTGAAAAGTTTGGATATTTCTAAATGTATATTAGATCAGGGCCTTTAGTAATAAAATATATTCTACATTTTTGTATGGGAGATGAAATAATTATATCATACGAAATTACCTAATTATATCTCGAAACAAAAGCCTTGAACCATTACACATATTTTTCTTGAACAAATTTTAAGTTTGGAACAAAAACAAAAACCATGAATACACTTAAAATTTCTTCCAGTTTCTCTATTGAACTAAAAAATACGTATAGATAAAAATTCATTTACTTTTTGCCTCCATACCTAGTAGCCAAGGTGCAACTGAATCATTTTCCTTAGCTGACTTTAGTATGGTTTCAGGTAATGGAAGTGAATGACGAACCATTGCTCCATATAGTCCATATTCTGCCATGATTGTACTTCTTCCCCAGCATTTTTCAGTTTTTCGCCATTTAGCCCGACGATTTTGAAACCAAACCTAAAATAAGAAATACAATATTTTTTCATTTAAAAATTATATCAGTTGCTATTGATAAAATTAGAACGAAATGAGAATTTTATTCTTTGCTGTATCACTTGTCGGTATTAATATACGACTTAACGATGTTTATGTTTAATACTCTTGAAAATGAAATAATATACACAGTTTCTTTAATCCTTAAACGTAGATTAGGTGAGATTGACCCAAACCCTAAGACAGTTTTGTGCTTTAATGCAAAAATAATTTATTAGTGTCAACAAGAAAAGTAGTGGGCCCAATATTGAGCCCTGAGGCATACCATAAAAGAGGAATTCTGGGTCTGAAAACGATTCTTTTATTTTAATAAACTGGTTTCGATTAGAAAAGAAACTTTGGATCAACTTGATGGCATGGTACAGAGTTTTTTTCGTTATGAGCTTTTTTCTTTATAGTTATTGTTATATTATTTTCGCAATTATATTGTGGATTGCTTGATTTATACGCAGGTATATTTTTGATACATGATACGCTGCTTATTTTGTGTGGAACGATCTTGTTATGTAACTTTTATTTTTTTTTATTTTCCTTATATATGTATTTTCATTTCCCAAAGATTTTTAGACATCTCGGAAATGAGTTCCTTAAAATTATCGTTAGAGGCAGCATAAAATACATTTCAAATTTTAGCGAATTCTAATTATTAGTACGATGGTCCATAATAATGTAGTTTGATATTATAACGTAAAAAATTGAATACTATAATTTTTAGCTCTAAATTTATGCAACGACTAAAGAAATGAAATTTAATGGTATAAACTTACACATGTATAAATCCTTCTTTCCCCTTAAGAAAAATCTAAAGCTAGAGACTGAATAATATGAATTTCTAAGGTTATTTTCAATGGAATGTCTTTGCATTTGATTATCAATTACACTTGACCAAATGGCCTTGAATACCAAATTTTCGAATGCTGTTCAAACTTTGAAAATCTGTGCAAATAAATAGCAAGAATGTGGCACATTACATGAATCTCCCACCAGCTGAACAAATTAGTCCCGAACCCATCAATTTGAAAGTGAATTCATAATTTTATAAAGAAAAAACAAATTCAATGTAAGAAAGTATAGAGTAGTTACTTTGTTGATTTAAAAACTAGGAAACTATAAAAAGGGCCATTTACAACCTGTCAAAGGGTGTCTGCCATTACGAGAAAGCAAACTGAAACCGCTGATTTCAGAAATTCACTTTATAAATGAAACAAAAATGAAAGTCATCCGTTTTACTTGAAGATAACTCAATTTCTGACTGACTACGGACTACTGCTGAATTATGCAAATCACATTTCTGTGCCATGTGCACTGGGAAGGAAACTGCGACATCACTTTAAGCGAGACATTTTAACTACATAAATCCGGTTAAATGTTTTGGAAGATATCTAATTTGGACAATCTTTCTGAATGCTAACTTTAAAGTATGCAAATTAGGAGTTAATCGTTAAAAATTGCTAAGGGATCCATTTGAATAACAGGCAAAGTGTTAGATCCTATGTTGAATGTTTTGTCATGTTCCATTACCTTATAGGGCTGTGTTTTGCTGAATTTATTACTTCCTTAACGTTTAGTAACAATGTAAAATTTTGGAGGACTCCAATTTTTAATTATCTCTGTACATATATTGATTTTTTGATAGTATACAAGGAAAATATAATTATACGTTCCATGAACAAAATGTTTTAAATTGTTCAGTGGTATATATAAAAATTGTGGAAATCATTCCCTAATTAAAAAGAAAACGATGAAAGCCGTATAAGTACCTCAGGTATTGAGACTACATCAAAAGTAACATCCAAAGAGTGCAGTGAAGGACCCAGATTCAAAGAAAGCCCCTGCATTATTCGCCCGAAGTAAGAATTAGTTCCGATGAAACGTGCAAAGGTCCCAATCATTCAAATTGATAAACACCTTTGAGTTCCTACATTTTCGAGTGGCCTGAACAAACGGAACCCAGTTCATAATCGAAGACATGTCAACAATTAAGATGCCAACAAATCAACTATCTCATCGATGCGAAGAGGTAACTACAAGGCATTGCTGAGCTGATATAGGTACACGCAGCACAATGGAGGCACTTGAGAAAATAAGCCATCACGATTATGTCAGATTTGGAAAAGTGTTGAATATCGAGGATTCACTTGTCATTTTTGATCGATCATTAAATTATTCACGATTAATTTGAGGATCGCCATAACCAAGTCAGGCTCTACATCGGCACGTATAGGATGCAGCAGCTGCTGCTTATTTGGTAAGTACCTACCAAACGTACTGTGATTGGAAGGAATCAGTAATGATAGAGTAGTGATCGACGATTGCCTGCCAACTATTGTTCAAGAGGCCTGATCACGTTTAGTGTATAGTTGTGGGGCCTCATCCAATTATGTTTGGGTCAATTGATCAGCGGCATAATTTCGATTGGATGGAAGATTTACTAGACTCGTGTTGTATTTAATTCGATGAATTTCATGATGAGGCCAGAGTATTTATGATAGACTCTAATTATCACTTTTACAATTTGGACAGAAGACATGAAATTATGCAATGAAAATTGTTTTTTTATGTGTATGTATAGGGCTTAGTCTAAAAAAGCTTTTTGTATTTGTAATAGGACGAAGACTTGAAAACGTAATGAAACAGACGCTGTTCTTTTTTTCTGCAGTAAGCACTGTTTTGTCTGTTCGTTAATAGAAATGTATAAATAAATAATAATAATAAATAATTCATTGAGAATCGTAGCTGTAGATGAAGCATTTAGCCACAGAGCCGTACAGAGCACTACCCATTTATGACGAATTTATTGTCTGTATGGGGGAGTTTAAGAACAGAATTTCTAATGAAATGGAAAAGGGTTACATAGTCTTCTAGAATGGATTTTATGAATTGACCAATTTGTGTGACAAAGGCGCCCACAATACTAAATTGGTGATATGCTGGGTCGCGTGGAAATCGTAGTAAATTCGGATAATTCTGCATCCAGAGTTTCATTCCTATTCAGTTCATTTTTGTGTTCATTCAGTTAATTTTTATGTTCATCACAGAGCTTCAAAAGTTACTAACAACAATGAATTCTTTGCTATTTTTGAATTGCAGTAAGGATTTCTGGTACTAATATTGCACTAACTTTGTTCATTTAAATTTTGAGAACCGATGTTTTTGATAATCCAGTTTATATTGTAATTTCTTTAAATTTCAATACCCCATCACTTTTTAACTGCTGCTGTAGGTTATTCTGAGCAGGGATCATCTTCAGAAGGCTCTGGTTCTGGACGAAGGGACTTTGATCTTGATTTTTATAAAAAAACCTTTGATAGTAAAAACAATAGTTTTTTTCTAATTTTAATAAAATTAAAGTTAAACTCGAATAGGCATAATTTAGATTTAGATACTACAATTAAAAAGAATTTTAGAATGCAATATTTGGTGGCAACTCTACCTCGGCAGGTAAATTTCTCAGCCTTAGACTTCTTTAAGGAAGTGAATACCAAAGCCAAGAAAAGGATGCAGCTAGGAGATTTCTAAAAATTTAAATTACCATACCTACCATAACGCCTGAATTTAAATACATAAAATCAGCCATTTAGTGACGTAAACCAAATCTTATTCTCTGTTAATCTCAATTAAAATATTTAATCGAAAGATTAAAGATTGGCTGGACTACCAATAGGAAAGTGGCATATTTTATTTAAATTAACAAATATTTGGTAACTGTTGCTAGAAAAAATTCTTATCTCTTTAAAAAAAAAAATTGAAACCCTAAATTTAATAGGGATGAGCAACCCTCGCTTTACAAAACCCTTGAGGTTTCCGTACAACACTTAGGGTAAGTGCAGGAAACTATTCACACGATCACGACCCCATCATACTTTGCTCTGGTCTAAATATTTGTTGTATTTGCTACAAGAGCATCAACAAATAGATATTAAGTTACCCCTAATAAAAAGAATGAGATAACGTCGGTGTAATTACCAGAAAAGGACCAGCACTATCATCAGCACCCTCTCCTCAGACTTGAATGTGGCGAGTATCTCACATTAGTTGATCCACAGACATTTGTACATTCGACCATCAAGATATAAAACTTTCCTCCACTATGTCCGTGATTTTGTTAGCAAATCTAGTGGAAAATATTTATTAAAAAACATTGTAAAGACTGTGTCCAATGAAATTCTCCTTATGCAGGAATTTCCACTTGACTGTACGGCCACAAATAACGACAGATTGCCCATCGTTTCTCGTTCCCGAAGGATATTTTATGTCCTGCTGATTTCCATAATCGAATTTATTCTTGCCGTCTGATTGCTGCCCGACACGAATAAAGTAGATATTATATAAATAAATAATAATAAAAGATTATCCCGGCTGATGCGGTTTTGCTTTATTCATGGTGTTTGGCTCATTTTCCCGCTAAAGAACTGCTGGTGTCATCTAAATCCCCACGTTAGGTTGAGTAAATGTGGAGAAAATATGACACGTGCCATGGGGTGGTACACTGACTTGTTAGACATCCTTTTCAGCAATTATTTTTGTAGCAAAAATTGTTACTCGTGTTTTTTTTTCTTTCGTCCAACTAGACACTTTGCAAGTTGTATTGAAATGGTATCCTGCTGTGAGAAAACGTGCCTTTTTGTTCGAGATCCCGAACAAAATAAGAGCTTTGCGTGGTTCGTTCAGTGGAAGTGATTTATGGGAGAACGTGCAATTATTACTTCGACTTTTCTATCTTTTGGCAAGGATATTGTTAAATGGGATGGGGTAATTAATTTTTTATGTCTTTCTATATAAGATAATAACAATTTTGTGGCAGATTTTTAACGTAATTTTGCATAAAATGGACAGATACCGTAGCAATAGTTCATTTTTCATCCTCAGAATCAGTTATCAAATAATTGCGAGCATCCTCCACAAATTTATTGATTGACATTAAGCGGGCGGCTACTGAGGGATATTGCCTCTCTGTTCATGTTTGTACTATTGTACTGTATATACTTTCTGTACGTCCTCCATTAGGCTAACAGGTCTGTCGAGATACACCTGCACATCATCAGCATACATATGAACTTTACAGTCTTTGACTACGTTCGCAAGATCATTAATATACAAACTGAAGAGTAGTGGGCCGAGAATCGACCCCTGAGGAATGCTAATTGTGAGGGGCAGGAACCCAGAGGAGCGACCATTCCCCTTCACTCGCTGAAATCGACGGCCAAAAAATTCTCTATAAGAGAGACCACCGTGCGATGGAAATTGAAGTGATTGGATAATTTAGAAAGTAAATTATTGTGGATAACAGTGGAATTTTGACCGTCCGAATAGATGGTTCAGTGGACAATGCGCTAGTTCACGCTTCTTGAGGTTCCAGGTTCAAATATCATCAGAATTTCCCTGGGGTTAGTATTTTTCTGATAGAAATTCAAGAATCAAAACTTTAACTCTTATCCAGCGCTTATTGAACTTCATTATGATTATCATCACCGGCTACCTTGGTGCCATTTTAATAACTACGTCTCTCTTTGCCACTTAAGAACATGCAGCTAACTTTCTTCCTTCTTTTCACATACTCTACCCTCGTGTACGAGATTTGCTTCAGGCATATTGTAAGTATTGATTTGTTTTTCTTTGGGTATAGGCGTGTCT
>QYTT01078455.1:0-16432 GCA_006980735.1 Dasypogon diadema | reverse complement strand
ATAAAAATAAAAAGGAAATAAACTTGCAATAAAATTTCATTTACGCTACACTACAACAATAAAGATTTCTTTAGGCTGTTACACATTTGTTAGATAATGAAGAAGGTAATGGAAGGGTCATGGGATTAATATCCTAAGCTAAAAAGTTTTCCAAGTTAGATATTCCTACATGTTTTCAGTGGGATGGGCATCTGAAAATGGGAATGGCTAATCGTCGTATTTTTTCCAATCCACGGAGCAATGGTATCCATATTGGTCGTTGCCGTCTTGAAAGACCCAATATACCTTTAACCCTCTAAATATAGTCTTAGCAGATGGTAACATGCTTTTTCATATTTCTCATATCTAGCTCGTAAAAACGCGTAGATTTCCAAAACCGCGTTTTTAAAAGCACCCCCAAAAATAAATTTTTACAAGGTTGAACAAGTCGCCTGTCGACAGCCGACCAAGTTCGTACCAAGTTACTTCCACTCCAAACGGAAAACTCGTCACTAGCCCCAATATTGCTCAAGTTGAGATGGCGGTTCGCATCTCACAGGAGGGGTGTCTTTTTTAAATAAAACACTAAAAATACACATTATAGGCCTTTACTCCCTTTTTTTTGTAGTTTTGCTTGATTTCCTCACTAAAAGAGCCTCACATTTGATGAAGAGAACCTAACTATCTTCAAATCTTTTTTTCCTGTTTTCGGAAATTTATGCAAGTCTAAATGGCAGCTATGGAATAAAATTGCTAATGAGCAGTAAAACAGCATAAAATACAGTTTAAGCAGGCATTATAAAATTCCATATCATTTCATCAGTTTTTAAATATTGATAGAAGTGTGATAACTACATAACACATCAGGCAGTAAATAAATGCAAATGATAAGCCTACTGTTTTAGTAAAAAATCAGCTTCGCAGGTGGTACTTAATGTGTTATCCGTAAAAACCAAGTATCGTCAAATGAAACAAGCGCCTAATAAGCTGCTTTAGAGCACAACATTAAAAAGTAAATAACAATTTTCCGTTTTAATGCCAGCTTCAATTGATCTCCAAATGCCTAAATATTGGCGACATAGATTAATATGTATCTCAGTGGAGTAGTTGGAAAAATTGTGTTTTGATTAATTATTTATGGCATTAGGAAAAATATTATTTAAATTTATCCAATAGGTCAGAACGGTTTTTGTAAAAGACACAGCTCCTTAACAGTTTTGTTAAAATTCTCGTAGGACATGAGAAGCTAATTAGCACATGATTACACCAATTTTTCAATAAACCATGTGATTTTACTTTAAAGACAAAAAAATCGCTTTGATTCTTCCCTTTTATCTGTCTTATAAAACATCTCAAAATTTATCTTAAATTAGTGACCGCATCGAATTACATTCGGTGTTCCGTAAGGTTCCATTCTGGACCCTTTGCTATTCGCCAAATTTATTGAAATTCACCACCTTTTTAATAGCGACAATGAGAGTTGAAAAAATCACAAATTTCATTCTGTTTTAGTTGTAAGACTTCTCAATTGCTTTAACAATCAATGTATAATATTTCTTTTTTTTCTGGAGTTCATTTATATCAATATTTTAAATAGCTTAAGAACGGAGATACCTGAAATCTTTGTAATTTTTTCTTCCATTCTGCTTGTGTGTAAAAATGATAATAATTTTGCTAAAGGTTTCATTAGTGCCTGAACTATTGTGATTGAAACTTAACCAATCAATCTTTGGAATATTATCAATATTCAATACGTTCTACAAAAAGTGGTTTTATACGGCTAAATAAATTGTCTTTAAGACGGTATTTCTTGAAAGCACACATATTTGTAAGGGATGAGGATGGAAGACCGAAACAGTGACGAATATTAGGTGTCACTGTCCAGACTCTCTGCAATAAGATGCAAATACTTGGGGCATGTTGCTAAAAAGAGATACGAGTGTATTCTAGATTCTGCTAGATCGGTCAGCTGAGTGGACCGCATACAGGAACTATACCAATCCCTGGTATTAAAATAAATAACTCTTTTCGGTCTTTTCTAAAAATTCGTAATTTTAATATAACTGCTTAAAAAAAATAACATTAGTCTCATTCTTTCTACAAGTTCACGGTCTGAAATCTCGAACATATTCATTTGTTTAGGAGTTGTTGATCTTTGTTTGTGATCATTCCAGAGATGTTGAGATGACACCAAAGAAAAATGAAACACGTGTTTCAGCCGCATTTTTCTGATTGCGAAGCAACATTTTAGCAAATATTTAAATAGCTGAAAATTCCGTCTAATTCACACTTTTAAGAAACGTGTCTTAGAACTTGTTGCTAACATTTCAGTTGGAAGATATGAGGACTCAAGTGATAATTATTTTATGTACAGTGCTAGTGAACTCAGAAATATTAAATTATAAAGGGTATTGGTTTTATTTCTACCAAAACTTGTAGAACTCTTTAAAATATCTTGAAATTTTTAGATTTACATTATATGAAGTTAGAGCTCAGAATGAAAGGCAATCGCAAGTTTTATATAAAATATCGGCGACAAATTTTGAGATACATTTTTTGAATTTGGTTAGACTTCCGAACATAACAATGTATGTTGTCGTACCTCCTAAAAGTCAACAGATATTTGAAAGCACTTTAAATCAGAACTCGATCCAATTTCAAATAACAAACAGTGATTTTTCACAACCAATGAGAACAGAAGATATTCCTAACCCACGAAGTGACTTCCGAGATATTTATATACAATTTAACCGATACTATAATTATAGTGAGATCAACAATTACTTGGATACGTTGGCTAACTTATACCCAGATCGTGTAAGGGTGAAAACAGTCGGTTATTCTTACGAGAAGAAACCTATTAAAGCAATTACCATTTCAAATGGGTTTCCCAGAAATAAGAATATAATCCTGATCGATGCTGGTATGCATGGAAGGGAACTAATCGCCCCCGCGACTGCTTTGTATCTTATTTATCAGTTGGTTGAAGTGTTCGATGTTAACAAGGACCTACTTGAAAATTACGATTTCGTTGTTTTACCTTTAGTAAATCCTGATGGATACGATTACAGCCAAACCACCGATCCTTTGTGGAGGAAAACAAGAAAACCGAATTTTGGATGTGGATTTGGTATAAACTCCAATTCAAATCCAAATCAAGAAAAAATTTCATATAATGCGTGCGATGAAAAAGATTATCAGTTCACCAACATTACCCCCTGTGTATTTTTTTGCGGGTTTGGCACCGATGGAAATCGAAATTTTGATTCTCATTGGTCGGAGTCTGGGTCATCATACTACGGATGTACATCAATTTTTCATGGAGAAATTGCCTTTTCAGAATCAGAGTCACAAACAGTTCGTGATGTGATGCATTCAGTGGCTGGACGTGCAAAAATGTATATAAGCCTCCATACATATGGTGGTATGATTGTCTATCCATGGGGATATAAGGAGTAAGTTACAACTCAGGATAAGTAGAACTCTAGTATAGTAATATCAGTGTACATTTTAGTGAACTCCCAACAGATTGGGAAGATATGAATGAAGTAGCCAACGAAGGTGCTACTGCAATTAAAAATGCTACCGGACATGAGTACAAAATTGGAAGTACGGCACGCCTCATGTACCTGGCTTCGGGAAATAGTGCTGATTATGCACTGGAAAAAGTTGGAATTCCTATTAGCCTAACAATGGAGTTATCAGAAAATAGTGAAGGTTTTGATCCCAGTCCATCTAAAATCTTGAATTTGGTTGATGAAGGTTGGATAGGAATTAGGGCAATGGTCAGGAGAGTACAACAAAAGTACTTGTAGTACTTGGTGATAATAATAATGTGTGTATATAAAAATGTGTACAAAATAAAATAACCAGCTGAGAACAAAAATCAGAAAATGTAAATAATGTAAATGGTATTAAATATAATGTCATTTTTACAAAGTAATATTTCTATTATTTAAAGGTACATGTGTGTTTTTTAGCAGTCTAGCATTCGGCTAATTGAAATACTCAAAAAACTTGATCTGCTATTTGTAAAATGAAAATTTATAATATTATACGATTTAGAAATTGATATTGAGCATTGTAGTTTTGTAGTTAAATCTAGTCTTTAGCTGGATTCATATGCATTTATACAGGTGTCGTTAATTTATCTACTGAAGAAAAAAACGATTCCTAAAAGAGTCCCAATAGCTTATATAGAGTGTATCACGAAATTCCAACGTATAATAGAATTGTATCAGTAATGTACGTTAATGATCTTGAGTATCGATACTTGGTGTCATTATGACGTATTTTAATACGTTTCTTTGGCATTTTTAAGAGAGTTCTAGTTTTTGACTAATGTTAGGTTTTCTATGCAGCAAGAACCATATTCCTATGGATCAAGAATTTGGGCGTTACACACATGATAGTGTACACCTGCAGATTGCGCAAGCGACGCAACCTGGGTAGTATTTTTGGCTAAATAAGACACATATGCTCCCTTCAATTTAAGCGGAGCATTTAATAAACATTTGAAAAGCCTAAAAGAAACGGTTCTCCCTTCATATTGAATCCTCTTTCATCAGCTGCTCAAAATGGTTCTTGATTCCCACAGTTAATACAGAGTCAAAAATTGAACCCATTAGGGTAATGGGCACGAAATATGCCTTCTGTATTTACCGCCTATAAGATTACCTTTGATTTTAACTAATCCTCAGACTGATCGAGTCTAGTCTTATTGTTAGTGTTTGTGATAATTCAAGAAAATTAATAATTTTTATCAAGAGTAACCAAGAAACGTTGATTTTACAATTGATATAAAGGCCTTAGATATGTACAACAAACAGAAAGTGTTCAAAGTAACCTCGATAAAATAATCCTTGTGTAACTTGAAGGGAGAAGGAGTCTTTCATAATCCAAAAGTTCTGTGAAGACAACTAACTTCCTTTTAAACTGAAGCTAATTAGCTTCTATTGTATGTACCCTAAACGTGTTATGTTCAAACAATTAAGAATTAATTAAACGTTGAACAATGTGGAATTTTCTTTTTCAATGCTATTAGATAGAAGAAATATGTTAACAATATGTTGCCACCTTGCATTTAAGACACACGTTGTGATTTTTCAAATGACAAAAGGTGACAAGTGTTATCCCCAAGACACATAACTCAGTGGGCAATATAAAAGAATAAGTCTGTACAGATCTTTCAGTTTCGATTTGGTATATGGATGAGAAAGTATCAAAGATTTCATCTATCTTTCAGTGGGAACTCGTAAAAAATCAACTGAAGAGATCATCGGTGTTATAACCTCCTAAAACAATGATGTAAAGTTCCTTTTTGAAAATTTATTCAAAGGACGTGTGAGGTTGACCTCCAATACATAACACTTCAAAAAGAACGATCCATCGCGGTCCCAAGCAATGCCCACAACTGGCATGTTTGGAGGTCGTTGTTAGACACACCAAAACATGATGACATCCTAAACTAGGATGACGCTACCGAACGTAAAAAATCTTCGGACATAGAACCCTGCTGGGTATTCTAAGAGCACCTTCTGCTTATCCTTATATATCTAGGTTGGTGTACGTGGGTACAGGTTGATTCACAATTTTCATGACTTCTTAACAAGGTTTGATTAACACGCTACCAGCTTAGTCATTAAAAATTCCTTATGGCGAATGGAAATTTCTTAACCAAGTACTTGAGGCTTTTGAGTAAGTTACACTCAAAGGGTGTATTAAATTACCAGCCCGTTTACTAACACTAGTGTAATTACTTTAAGTTTACTTAAATTTATTCAATAGCAGTTCGCTTACTAGCACTCGTCCACTCTTTAAAAGGAGATCTCTATCCGACTCCGTAGACGACCCATGCTGCTGGGCATATGAGATGTGCACAAGTATGCAGATGCACATTCGCATTTTGATCAGTTAAATTTACGTCACTCATTGCAAGATCGTCACCACTGAAAAACTCTGGAAACAAAATATTCAGAGTGACGTTACAAAATGGCGATTTAATGTATAAATCTGGCAACTCGTGTAGTCTGTAAACCGTGGAAATTGGGCTCGTTCAAGTTTGCAGTTTTTACTACTGGCCTCTAATGAATGGACTGATCAATTTGCTGTTTCATGCAACGAAGCGCCCAAAAGCATTCCGTTAAAGAATCATGGGACCAATTTTTGCAATCAGTATATCTTTTTCATTTGCTCTAACAATTGTACAGTGACAGTGACTGAACAAAATTTCTATTTATTTGAATCTGTTAAATCAGCTGCGACATATCGCAAACACATGAATGGGGCCTGTCTGCCAAAAGTTTACATTGTCCACCAAAAGTCTACCAAAAGTTTACATTGTCTACATTGTCTACGCATTGTCTACCCCGGAGTGTAGAGAATGCAAATCTACGCGTAAATGCCCATCACTGCCGTCAGCTCCATCAGCTCGTTATCCAGCAAAATAAATGTCGTTGTAAGGACTCGCTAGGGAATTAGGATATATCCTACGACGGATCGCAATATGCAATGATGATATTAACATCATATACAGAGTTGATTATGATTTAAAATCCAAAGGAATGACAAATGAAGTAAATGAAGTTTTTGAAAAGTTGAGCTGACGGGTTTTCTGTAGCTTGTTTGCCTTCATTTTGTTTTATTTACTTTTCATTGTCATTGATACCACTGATGTCTGCTATATCTGTGTAGTTAAAACTTGCACTCATTTTTATCGTGTTCTTAGTTACACTTAGGTAAACTAGAACGGAGACGAAAGGAACATATGCCCCCCCGCCGTAGTTGCTATCCCAAAAATTGCAAATATGTAACCATGTGGATTTTTAAATCCATCTGTCATGAAGTATATAAAATATCAACGGGGCTTGTATTTGACTATAGTCGGTAACTGGTAATTATTTCGAAATGAATCGGTTTAGTCGGGCAGTCTTCCATTTAATTCTTGCTCTTTGCAGTTTTGTGCTGTCAGAGAAGTTAGATTACAAGGGGTAGTAACTGTGTAGTATCTTCTATAAAAATAATTTCGATGGGTTTTTCAGATATAAAATTTACAAAGTTACACCTCAAGATGAGCAACAGTCTGAAGCTTTATACAAATTGTATTTATCAAATCACAATTTAGACTTTTTGAATTTGGTTAAACTTTCGAACGAATCGATGCATGTTATTGTACCGCCAGGAGATCAACGCAATTTCGAAAGTGTTTTGTTACATGACTCGATAAAATTTCAGGTTGTTAATGGTGATTTATCTGAAACTATTCGAGCGGAGCAACGGCCTCGTCCACGAATGGACCCCATCGATATACAACTCAAATTCAATCAGTACTATTACTACAATGAAATTAATAATTATCTAGATACATTGGCCAAAAAGTATCCAAGTCGAGTGGAAGTTGAGACCATTGGCTACTCCTACGAAAGGAAGCCAATTAATGCAATCACAATTTCGAACAAAAAGCCTGGCAAAAGGCCAGTAATCTTAATAGATGCAGGAGTCCATGCTCGTGAATGGCTTGCCCCTGTAATTGCCCTCTATATTATCTATCAACTGGTGGAGAAGTGTTTACAGAACCAGGATTTGCTCATTTATGATTGGATAATTGTACCAATGGTTAATCCGGATGGATACCATTATTCCCATTTTAAAGATCGTTTGTGGAGAAAAACACGCAAACCCAATTTTATTAATGAATCGCAAAGAAAATGTTACTGGTCAGGAGTTGTTATTGATACTTGCACTGGCAGGTATGAGCGATTAACTTCTGGCCACCCACAGGGGAAGGCGAAACTTATTCGTGGATATGGAACAGATATTAACAGGAATTTTGAGTCACATTGGGCAGAGGTTGGATCATCTGCAGACGGTTGTCAACCCAGTTATCATGGATCGTCTGCATTTTCTGAATCAGAGACTCAGGCTGTTCGTGATCTTATGAATTCTTTAATTGGACGCGTAAAGATGTACTTGAGTCTTCATTCTTATGGCAGTTACCTTTTGTATCCCCGAGGATATTCCCAGTAAGTATATTATTTTGATAATTTGGTACACTCATTACAAATCGTTTTTAAATAAAAATCATAAAGAGCACCCTCTGAAAACTGGAGGGAGATTGATGAAGTGGCCAGGATTGGTGCTGCAGCTATTGAAAATCTTGACGGACGGAAATATCTCGTGGGTAGTACAAGCCAAATAATGTATCAAGCATCTGGTAATAGTATAGACTATGCTCTAGAAGAGATGAAAATTCCTATAAGCCTTACAATGGAGTTACCCTTTGGGGGACGGGGTTTTGATCCACCTACGGAAGATATCAAAAGTTTAGCTAAAGAGACTTGGTGGGGAATAAAGGCAATGGCTAGAAAGGTTCAAGAGAAATATGATTAGTCGTCGGATAGGCTTTTTATTCGTTGCACAGATTCGTCTGTATGAGATTAAAAATCTCTTTGTTTTTAGTAGAAACAAATTATTATAAACGAATTATGTGCAAATTAAATATTTTTATTGCCAATTCTTCCTTTTTATGATGAAACTAGATTATCTTAGTTTCGTTGTTTAGCTTTTTCCCACTTTTGTTCTAATTTAGCTTGTTTTCTTTTTGCTGTAGTTCTGTAGCCACAGTTGTTTTTACTTAATTTAATATTAGTACTAATAAAAGATTTATAATCTGATTGTACTTGGACCATAATAAATTGGAATTTGAATTATGTGGAGCCCTTGTCACATTATACATACAAAAAGGATGGCTAGAATAGATCGTTCATAGGATTGCTTCTGAATAAAGGCAGTTTTTGCAATGATGCTTGGATTATTAGCCTTAAAATTGAGAATTGAAATTAGTTGTGCTATATTTATTTAAGATATAACCTCTGTAGGACTAAATCGCTAGGGTTATTATCGTTAGCTCATTTATATACACGTCGAAAATGGTAATTTTTCATTGAAAAATTACTTTTAAAATTTCTAGCAAGACACGAATAAAATACACCACTTGTACAAATATTACCTATTGCTTGTGACATAGAAAAGTTAAGATTCTTCTAAGGCAAGGAGAGTATCGATGAATAAATCTTATACAATGTAACTTGTCAGCCAATCAGATTTATATAAAACTTATAAGGTAATGAACATTTGATAAAATATTGTCACAAGTTTTGTTTAGAAATGTCGTTTACATAATCGTTAATATGAAATGTGATAAAGAATGTTGAAATTTATCAATTTCGTGAGAAAACTAAAATCTAAAAAAATATGAGATATTAGAACGCATGGCTCGTAATGTATTCTACTCTAATTGAAAGCATTTCAGCACAGTATAAAACACTGACAAATAAGTCTGTAATCATTAGTTGGCTGTATAATTGCGAATGATGAAGTCGGCCGTGTGGAGTGTCTTAAATCTTATACCCATATTATTTGGGTTTACAGTGTGTTTACAGAAAGAAACTTATGAAAAGTAAACAAAAAAAAATTATTATAGTGAATATGAATATGTAATTAGTATAAAATGATTTTACAGGTATAAATTGTATGAAGTGACACCCAAAAGTGAAAGTGAATCATTGGCATTATATAAATACTCAGAATTAAAACCCAATGTGGATTTTGTGAATTTGGTTAGATATCCTAACACGCCAGTGCAGGTTATCGTTGCTCCAGAGGATCAAAAAAATTTTGAGGAATTCTTGAAGGAGAACAACATTGCTGCGACAGTAAAATATGCTGATATTTCAAAAAGGATTAGAGCAGAACAGAGACTTAGTCCACGAAATGTCTTTTATACCAAGAGTATAACTTTTGATCGATATTACAGTTACAATGAAATTGATAGCTATTTGGACTATTTAGCCGGCATTTATCCACAACGTGTAAAAGTGCAAACTCATGGTCTATCCTATGAGAACAAACCAATAAAATCGATTACAATTTCTAATGGAATTGTTGCAGATAATAAAAAAACAATTTTAATAGATGCAGGAATACATTCTCGAGAGTGGATGGCACCAGCAACGGCATTATATATAATTTATAAATTGGTCGAGGAATTTGAACATAATAAAGATCTACTGAATAGTTATGATTGGACTATAATACCAATTGTAAACCCAGATGGATACGAATATTCTCATCACAAAGATCGTTTGTGGAGAAAAACAAGACAACCAAATTTTTCAGATTCAAGAGATACGATAACTTGTGGACGTGTTTACGACAAATGTACAAATGCTTTCATTAATTTAGGCAGAAAAGCATTTTCAATCGGTCCGGCTAAAATCATTTATGGCTTTGGAACTGATGGTAACAGAAATTTTGATTCGCAATGGGGAGGAGTTGGATCATCATCTAATCCATGTCATAGAACCTACCAAGGACCACATGCATTTTCTGAACCAGAGACTCAAGCAATACGTAATATAATGCATACTTTGAGCAAAAAGACACAAATGTATTTAACGTTACATTCTTATGGTGCTATGATTTTGTATCCTTGGGGATATAAGAAGTATGTATTTTCTTTTGAGTAATATAGTCTAGTAATTTTGCTAAATTTTCGGTTTTTAGAGATCCACCAGCAAATTGGGAAGATATGGATAAAGTTGCAAATGCAGCTTCGAATGCCATAGAAAAATTTTCAAAACGAAAGTATAGGGTTGGAACTATTTACTCTGCATTGTATAAAACAACAGGTAGTAGTGTAGATTATGCACTAGAAGTTGTTGGAATTCCATTTAGTTTCGCAATGGAATTACCGCCTGGTATTTTTCACCCAAACCCGTCTGAGATAAAGGATTTGGTTGAAGAAAGCTGGATTGGTATCAAAACAATGGCAAAGAAGGTTCAAGAAATGCGTTCCTCAAAGAAAGAGTATAGTACTTAACGTAGAAATATATATATATATATATAGTAATTTAAATATTTGTATACAAAAGAAACTGTAGCGTTTTAATAAATGTTGTAAATAAAACAAGTTGTATACAACTTTTTATTTGTATTTTAGTTAAATATAATCATGTACACTAAAAACTATTTGGTGGGATAACGTTTAGAGCATCGTTGTTAAAAATCATATGAATCCTCTTCTCCATGCCTATGGTCGTAATGGATCAGTGAAGGTAAAAATGATTATTTTTGAGAACTCCTCCTATCCAGTGTATAACTTACATTTTACTGAGGTATTATTCGTAAATTCAAAACAGTTTGATTCACAGCGATTTTATTTATAATCCAATGCGGTTATGGGGTCTCAAACAAGCTTTTAGTTTTCGAAAGGAGGTTGTTTTTAAAGCATTTATTTCAATAATAAAATATGTGACTGCATCATTCGGAAGCTATGATTTTTCTTACATTTTTGGTAGAATCTGAATGCCGTGTTAATAGAAAGCTCTGTCCTTTGTAGTAATCGATTCACCCACCTATTTTTCGTTTTTTCCGTAGTTAGCGAAGTGCGTATTTTTCAGAACGTGTTGCGTCGATCGGATCTGATAGTAATCAGATGAATTCAGGGCTTAAGAATACGCTACGAGGGAAAAAAAACCTTACATTCGAGATCTATTAGGGCCTGTTTCACACTTAATTTTTCCCGACTGCGCCATGTTGTGTTTTCAGAGCATCTCAAATATCAAAAAACTCTCGGTTCTTAATTCACATTCCAAGTTTATTATTCGGGCTTAACTGGGTGACTGCCTACTCTGTTCAAAATTATAAAATCTATTCAAGAGAGACTAACTCTATAACACAACTACTGTTTCAAACCTATAACGCACGCACAGCACACATTAGGCAGAGGGAAACTTTTAGAGAAGAGCATATTGGAAAATTTTGGTAGTTTTCTTTAAAGTTATTCATTTATTTTATTTATATTTAATGCGTATTTTGTGGAAAATACAATTTACAATTTAAATATTCGAAAGTGTATTTTTTATGTGTTTGTTAGTGTGAGATAAAAGTAAGTCTCTGCTTAACTCAATTAGATATTAGTAGCCTCAGTTTGACGACGAAAAAATATACAACTGCCGTGGCACCCAATTTCATCAAAAATATTAAAAGTGAACAAAGGAAAAGCGAAAGTGACGATTTTCTCAGAAATCTTGCTTTACTTGTAAAATATTTCATTTTTCTAAAAACTCAGACCGATATCAGACACAATAGCAAAGACCTTACTTCATTAGGATCTGCCTCCTTTTTCGAAAAAAAGAAGGAAATTTTCTTCCAGTTTATGGAACCATTGCTGTTATTGGTATTATCGGGATATTTCTCCAATCGACCATACAGAGCGAAAAGATCAACTTGATCTCAGAGCATGTTTTATTTACTTAATATTTCAAAATAACTTTTAAATTTACAAAAATTTGAATAACACTTATCAGATTAGCGCAGTTAATACCCATGTTCTTATTTTTCTATAAAATAACACAATTTCCTGGTGTCCGAATTTTGCTTGCAACTCTTTTAGCCATTGCTTTAATTCCTATCCAAGATCCCTTAACTAAGCTTTCAATTTGTCGAGGATTTGGATCGAAACCCGTACCACCAAAAGGTAACTCCATAATTAAAGAAACCGGAATACCCATTTTATCATATGCATAATCAGCACTAGATCCAGAAGCTTTATACATAAGTTTTCCAGAACTGCCTATTTTATATGGTTTACCCGTTGCTGATTCTATGGCATCAGCACCAGCTTGAGCAATTTCATGCTGCTCCTTCCAGTTACTAGGAAGTTCATCCCTAAAAGGTTTATTGTAATAATTAAAATATTAGTGTAATTCTTAAGAAATATAATACTTTGTCCAACCCCACGGATATAATATGTAACTTCCGTACGAATGTAAGCTAAGATACATCTTACAGCGATCTTTAACTGAGGACATAACTAATTGTATTGCTTGAGTTTCCGGCTCCGAAAATGGACGTGACCCACGATACATCTGGTTGCACTCATTGGTGCTAGTGCCATATTCTCCCCAATGATGGTCGAAATTTCGATTCCCATCTGTTCCAGGACATTGTGGAATGCTGTTTGGCTTGCGAGTTTTTCTCCATGTGCGATCTTTGTCATGGGAATATTCATATCCATCAGGATTTACCAAAGGCATAATAATCCAGTCAAATTTTCGAAGTAGGTCCTTATTAACGCTAAAGTTCTCCACCAGTTGATAAATCACGTACAGAGCAGTAGCAGGTGAAATCCATTCGCGGGCATGAATCCCAGCATCAATTAGTATCGTATTTTTACGCCGAATGTTTTCGCCGTCTGTTATAGATATGACCTTAATTGGTCTGCCTTCGAATGATTTGCCTACATCCTGAACTTTTAGTAGAAATGGAAACTCATTTTGCAATCTTTCCAAATATGAGTTTATGTCGTTAGTTCGAAGATATCTTTTGAACTTCCCACTACCACTCCAAAAGGCTCGAGGTCTTGGCAATTGTTCATTTCTTACAGTTTCCGAGAAATCGTAGTTAATCACCTTAAAGTCGATGAAATTTTCTTCCAGAAATTGCTCAAAGTACTGCTGATGTTGAGGTCCTACTAATATTCGACAGGATTCATTAACTGCCCGGGTGGGTTCGTTCAGAAAATCGACGTTCAACTCTGATAAATACTTATCGTGTAAGATTTCAGTTTGTTTCTCACTCCTCGCTATAACTTCATATATTTTATAACTGAAATGAAATTTAACTATTTTTTTAGTTTTTTCGACATAAAGATATTGTTTTTACCCTTTGTAGTCTATTCTCCCAGTACAGAATACTAAACAGATACAAAGTACCCATAAAATGGTTGTGCCAACCAAACAATGCGACATGGTGATTGAAAAGAACTGATAGCGAAGCGAATTTGAGTTTTTCTTTATATATGCGATGTACTAGATATCCTAACAATGTGAATTGTGTTAGAAACGTGCCGTGAAGCTTTGTCATCTTTTCAAATATTTGCTCCAGTTAAAATTCATAGTTTTGTCAGGTTTTGTTGCCATCGTGCATCATTCAAAAAGTTATTTACTAAAAATTAAAATTATATACAAAAGGATAAGAACTACTTTCTAGTAATTGCTGAGAATTTCTTCATTAATATAAAAGTTAGTATTTAAGCAAAATATTAAGCAAGAATAAAAGTTATTCACAAACTTGATAATATAAGAAGATATTCTCTTTTTTATTGCAAAATTGATTTCCGGCTTTAAGTGAGCGTGGTTCTGGTGGGAGCCTGGTTAGAGTCCATGAACTCAACACATCTTGGTACTCTTTTTTAGAATGTCTGTTCTGTTGGAACCACACTTTCCACCCTGAAACCAGAGATAATCATTTTTATTAATGTAGACTTTCGCGGCTCACAGTAAATTTCGTTTGGTATTGTTTAATTTGAGCTTAAAACTTCAAAGTCGACTATGCCTTTATATCGCACCGCATTTACTCGTTTTTGGAAATTACTTCTCGAAAGCTCGTGATCTGATCTGGTGACAATAAAAAAAATTTCGCAGAACATCCTCATCCAGCCAGACAGAGCTTTCAGAGCGAGACTCATCTCATAGCTCGGAATTCCACACTAACTCTTATTGCACGTTCACCACCAGGGTTTTCAATGAGCGCCATGAGCGATGTCAAAAGTAAAAATCGACTCATTGATTGACTCTTTATTTTTTTTTTTTTTTGGATCCGCTCAGAAATGAGTCCGCTCAAAATTTGAGTCCGATCAAAATTTGAGTCCGCTCAGCTGATTCTGGGGTGAGAATACTGATATTTCGAGAACTAGCTAACATATCAGATGACCCTACACGATAATCTAATTAAATGTAGTAGTTCCAGGTCGAGGAGGTGTTCCAAAAATTTAGTTAAAAAGTGAAAGGGCTGACATCTCGGAAGCTAAACAAGTGTGTGTTTGGTCTCAAATGAAAGGGAGATGCATTCCCTACGCGGTAGTACAATAAGATGTAGTAGTTGAAAGGCGAGGGAGTGTTCAAAAACGCGATCGAAAGGTAAGAAGGCAAATATCACAGGAACTAGGGAATGTAGCCACAATATTTTTTGGGTATAAGATTGATTATGGTAAATTATGCCTTCAACATAACATTTAAGTTTATATACATTTTACTAAAACGACAGACATTTAGATTTGTGAAAATTTTCTTTTATTGGAATTAGTACAACCAAAAACATTCTTGTATATCTAAAAAAGATTACAATTTTTCGATGTCCAACGTTTGCTGGCAAGCCTTTTTGCCATTGCTTTAATTCCTATCCAAGACTCCTTAACTAAAATTTCAATTTCTTGGGGTTTTGGATCGAACCCCTCACCACCAAAAGGTAACTCCATAGTTAAAGAAACTGGAATACCCATTTTTTCATGCGCATAATCAGTACTAGACCCAGAAGCTGTATACATAAGATTTCCAGAACTGCCTACTCTATATGGTTTACCCGTTTCAGCTTCTATGGCATCAGCGCCAGCTTGAGCAATTTCATGCTGCTCCTTCCAGTTACTAGGAAGTTGCCTAAAAAGTCGATTGTAATAATTAAAATATTAGCATAATTCTTAAGAAATATAATACTTTGTCCAACCCCACGGATACGATATATAACTTCCGTACGAATGTAAGCTGAGGTACATTTTACAGCGATCTTTAACTGAGGACATAACTAATTGTATTGCTTGAGTTTCCGGCTCCGAAAATGGACGTGACCCACGATACATCTGGTTGCACTCATTGGTGCTAGTGCCATATTCTCCCCAATGATGGTCGAAATTTCGATTCCCATCTGTTCCAGGACACTGTGGAATGCTGTTTGGCTTGCGAGTTTTTCTCCATGTGCGATCTTTGTCATGGGAATATTCATATCCATCAGGATTTACCAAAGGCATAATAATCCAGTCAAATTTTCGAAGTAGGTCCTTATTAACGCTGAAGTTCTCCACCAGTTGATAAATCACGTACAGAGCAGTAGCAGGTGAAATCCATTCGCGGGCATGAATCCCAGCTTCAATTAGTATCATACTTTTACGCCGAATGTTTTCGCCGTCTGTTATAGATATGACCTTAATTGGTCTGCCTTCGAATGATTTACCTGCATCCTGAACTTTTAGTAGAAATGAAAACTCATTTTGCAATTTTTTTAAATATGAGTTTATCTCGTTAGCTCGAAGATATCTTTTGAAATTTACACTATCACTCCAGGCCCGAGGTGTTGGCAATTGTTCATTTTTTATAGTTTCCGAGAAATCGTAGTTAATCACCTTAAAGTCGATGAAATTTCCTTCCAGAAATTTCTCAAAGTACTGCTGATGTTGAGGTCCTACTAATATTCGACAGGATTCATTAACTGCCCGGGTGGGTTCGTTCAGAAAATCGACGTTCAACTCTGACAAATACTTATCGTATAAGATTTTAATTTGTTTCTCACTCCTCGGTATAATTTCATATATTTTATAACTGAAACAAAATTTAACTAG
>QYTT01078451.1:4484-19911 GCA_006980735.1 Dasypogon diadema | reverse complement strand
CAATTTCAAACAAATTGCAAAATAAGGTCAATAAAAGCATTGCGAAAAAAATATATTGATTTAAAACATTCTCTAGTATTTATTACATCAATAGTGTTACATTATCCGTACTATAAAAATGTTCGATACGTTTATGTACATATAAATTAAAAACGTAAGATTAAGAAAAGGAATTAAACATTTATGCCATGATACTTTAACTTTTTCAAAATCTCTTAAGAAATTCTTCAGAACAAATTCTAGCACGCGCATTCACTGCAAGCTTCATTTCACTTATCTCCTTATCAATTTCTTCCATAAAATGAATGACAAAATCCACCAGCTTATGTTTATACATTTGTTCAGTATGGAAATTGGTTATAAGGAAGCTGATATCGTAACCCTCAACCGGCTTCCTTCTCAAGACGATAAAATTCTCCGACCTCCTCATCATAAAACGAGTAAACTTATGACACAGTATTTTTTCAATTTCATCAGCCTGCTTTACGGCAATGCTTATTCGAACAGAATTCACACTTGCTTCAATTAGCACACGTTCCCTTTCATTTCGGGATATTATAACTGAAGTTAATAAAAGTTCCTTGCTGCTTCGCACCTCAACTTCAGGTTTATTGTGCCTTTCCACTACTTGAGATGAAAAATTAGTCAAACACATAGCAGCAGTTAGTGTATGCCTCACAGCAGTTAAATAAGGCTTAAGTGTTGCAGCCATTTAACACAACTTAGTACAGTAATAATAATAATAATAATTATCAATGAAACCGCAATAGTGCATCGCCCAATGCGCCCAGGCCAATACGCCCAATTTTACAATTTTTGTCTTCTTCTGCTTATAAAACGATAAGCGTCCAGATCCAGAGCTTCGAGGAGAGAACAAAGCAGAAGTGGAACGTACAGAAGAAATCCCATACAACTTAGGCTATGTTTACATCTGATACAAATTGCCCGAATTTATGTATTATACATGTATATACATTTTACCCACAGTTAAAAATTCTCTAAAGTTATTTTAGCGAAAGTAGTGTCGTCTGTCAGACTGTACACCAATTACCCAACACATTGGTATTTTTTTATAGTGAGACACCACGGTATAGAGATTACAAGTATGCCCGAGGGGCAAGATGACACTTGGCCGTGACGTCATCTCGGCAAATGTCGTATGGAAATTGTTCCCACATTTTTCCACAATATTAACATTTTCGTAGCAAGCGTTTATCCACAGCTTTTGCACTTTCCTGTCTTTAGGAAACACGTAAAATCTCACTGGATCCGTCAAGGATTTCTAAAAAAACAACTAATACTCACACAAAAAAATACTCTTTTCGCTATGCAAAGAAGCCACCCATAATTCTTTAAAGTGCGCAGCAAGTTTTTGCCGAAATGACGTCACGAAATAACAAAATGGTGGAAGTAGTGTTCGGGCCGAGCATACCTTGTATTTTCTATACCGTGAACCCAACAAACTGTCAATGATTTTTACACTGTAAAGTTGGTTGGCCGAAATTACGGGTTGTAGAGCAAATTGACTGTATTTTTGTCTCGTTATTTCCGCTCCTTCTCCGTTGTGTGGTCGGAGTTTGTGCCAGTTTGTGCTGAAGGGTGTCATTTTTTCGTAAATCATGGTATTTATTTCAACACTTTCAGTCAACATTTTGTATCGCAATTCAAGTCTCAGTTTCAGTTTGGAGGTTTCAATATGATGTTTCCCGACAGCGGTCGGCCCTTTAAGAGCTCTTACAAATGTTATTCTGTATCAATGCTCCCTGGGAACGAGCGTCAAGATGTAGAGAAGGGAGGAAAAAGTAAGGCATTATTTTAATATTATTCTTAATAACAATAAGTTTTCAGTTATAATGCCGCCGTCAGCACTAGACCAATTAACAAGATTGAATGTAGAATACCCAATGTTGTTTAAATTGACTAATAACAAGAAAAACCGAATTACACATGCAGGAGTTCTAGAATTTGTAGCTGATGAAGGAAAAGTTTATTTGCCGTATTGGGTATGAAATTTGATTATGTTTCGAACAATATTCAAGTACTTAATTGTAGATGATGCATAACTTACTTTTGGAAGAGGGTGATTTTTTACAAATCGAAAGTGTTTCGCTTCCCGTTGCCACATTTTCCAAATTTCAACCACAAAGTACAGATTTTCTGGATATCACAAATCCTAAAGCAGTTTTGGAGAATGCACTTCGTAATTTTGCTTGCTTAACAACTGGGGATTTAATTGCAATCAAGTACAATCAACGAATATATGAACTGTGTGTTTTGGAAACTAAGCCTGGAAATGCAGTCAGTATAATTGAATGTGATATGAACGTGAGTACACTTGTTGATCGAAATATGGAAATCTCAGAATCAAAATATATAATATAATGTTAGATTTTTTAAGGATAGGAAGAATCAAATACTCTTAACCCTTTTGGAAGAGTTTCGATCCTCGACGATAAGAATTCCATTGAGAAAAAGAAAGAGCGATCGGGAATATGTATTGAAGAATTTTTTTCACATAAAGAATTTTCCAAAACAAACAGTAATGGCTAATGCAAACCATAGTGGCCAGTAAAAAGGGTAACGGTGAACGAGGGGCAGATAAATCTCTTGATTCAAAAAGTTTTTATCAACGAATATGAGCTATTCTGGAGCACCTAAAATGTTATTAATTTGCAAGCTTTTATAATTGAATAGAAATTTTCTGCTGTGGAATTTTTATTATGTGACGTCCCCGTGGTTTCGCAAGTACAGTTCATGTCAGTAGAACGTCTCCAACCACATAAATCACTCAGCCTTTTGTAGAGGTGCCCATCAACCAGCTCAGACTCAGTTGACAATTATTCCTTCACCCTGCCCCCGCCTTCCTTCGGCAGTCACATTACCGATTTTTCTTAGTTATTTCCATTGGAATCCAGATTGCGATTTTACCATTTGAGGCCGGAATTTTCATCTAATAGCAATATCGTTTCACTAAATATGACATTCGGGCAGTGTCGCACTTTCGAGTGGATTAAACAATTTCCCGGATTGTAAGTGTTAGTAGCCAATATAACATGCGCAACCACTGGGAAAATATTAAAATATACTAGTTCACATTCAATAACAACTAAACTTTCAACTTTTAGGGAATTAATTATGCACTTGTCCATTGATCACTTCTCGATTTCAAACTTTCTTTGGTACCACCACAAAGTGCTTCCTCTGACCCGCAGTGAAATGTGGACGAAACGAAATCGCTATAATTAAGGGACATAAGAATTCTGTTCAGTCCTAAATGTCTTCCATTTGTTCTATTTTGCAACTAGGTTTCACAAATCCTCTTTAAATTGAACTTCTGGACCTCTTTAAATGGGACTATTTTTCAACAGTTTCACCTCCATAACTGAAATTTTATTCAATATTACCTCTACAAACTTTTGTTTATACTCTAGCTTTAAAAAAAAGGACTGTTAAGAAGACGTTACATTGCATTGGTATAATTCCTCTTTGATAGAAACCTCTTTAAGTGAAACGCTGTTTCCAATTCCCTGGATAATGTAAAACTGGGTAATTGAAATGCCTCTAGAGATTCCACTTATACAGGTTCGGCTGTAGTTTATTTCTTTATATTGTGTTGGCAAATAAGTTCGTTCGCTTTTTAGTGTAGAACGAAAGAAAATTATTTAAAACAAGAAATTTTAATCAATTATAGTGGCTGTTTTTGTCGATCACCTCTTGGCATCTTTCCATCAAGAGAAAAAGGTCAAGGTGTCATTTAACAATCTCTTGGTTATCGAAAGGATTGGCGTTATCTTTATGGAAAACAGCTCCTTTCCAATATTCTTATTTTATATTGAAAAGAAATGGGTCTATTCCTTGGCCTTGGTGGTGAGAAACTTGTCCGAACTGACGCAAATGTTTTCGACGCTTGTGTGTAATGCACCGATTGCGACGGATTTTGGTGGATAATGGCCTTGACGTGTCTTGAATCAATCTCGATCGAGCGATCGGCAGGAGGTGCTTCATTGATGTCCAAACAAAATGTATCCAACCACTTTTGGCATATATTTTGTTTGGACATATTCAGCCTTATCGTTGCATCCGTTCCGAACGGGTAAAGTTCCCTTGTATTTGTTGTTTGTTGTAAAGCAAATCAATTAAGGGGAAGAGTGCAAAATGTAATCATTACGGAAAATTTTTGACGACGCCGGAATGTGGCGAATAGCAAACAGAACTTGGTACGAGATAAAAGTGGGAAAAAGTACAAAAAATCGCAAATTTTTTGTCTCAACAGTGAAATAAAATATAAGCTGAATGAGTGGATAAGCCGAAAGTTGGAAATATCGCGCAAGAACAATAAAATTGGCAGAGAGTGAGCCTGTTGTTCGTATATGACCTATAACACAGGACTGCACAATAATTTGGAATATTTTATTAAAAAAGAAAAAAGTGAAACTCTTGTGTATCTGCGTCAACATATAAACTGTAAGCCGAGTCTTCTCGTTAAAATATAGATATCCTTTACATAAGGGAAAGATTGGAACTCTTGCATTTTTCTGCTGTAAACATCTATAAAGCAATTCCTCATATAACTTCTGGTATACAGTGGAAACGCTAAGCCATCAAAATCGGGCGTGGACATCTAGAGTCCCCGGTAGGGGTATTTCGGAGTCAGCATAAGAGAGGAAAAAAACGGCAGCAGATTTTTTACATTATTTTTTAACAAACAATTGCTCTTTTTTTAACAAACAATTGCTCGATAATGTGAACAAATTTGCTATTTGGGTCAAGTGGAAATTGCTTAAGTTTTTGTATTCTGTTTTATTCTTTAAAACATGTTATAGTTATTTGCTATGCTGGTTTTAGACAATTTTTTGACTCAGCTGTATTTCACCGCTCACAAGAAAAGCATCAAATAACAATACGAGCTATATGTAAACCACATCGGGAAGATAAAGCTGATCAACAAGTTGTATATCAGCAAAGTAGTGTAGTATCTGTCAATACCTATTTGTATTTCAGCAAAGGTTAAAGAAGGCGGTGACAAGTATCGCACATCTTCAAAACCCTGGCAGTTTTCCGCAACGACATATCTTTTTCCCAGCAAAGTTGTAGAAATGTGAACTTAACATTACAACAGCAAGTGCAGTAAACAACCTTGTTGCATTTACTAGTAAGAACGCTTAGCACATATTAACAGGGTCGGCGTTAACCCCACACATAAGTGTGAAGATTTTAAGTTCTCTCATGCTAAATTCATCTCTGCATGTTTTTCTCACGGAAGCTTTTCTTAAGAAGGTGGCAGAGAACCTGTTAAAGCTTTTCTTAAGAAGGTGGCAGAGAACCTGTTAAAGCTTTTCTTAAGAAGGTGGCAGAGAACCTGTTAAAGCCTGTTACGTAATGAAGCTGTACTACACTGGCTGAGATACGGATGAGGATGATTTATCTCTGAGGGTGAATTTATCAAATTATTTTAAGCAATTCAGGCGATAAGAGGTGGAAAAATTTCTTCCGTTTCATAAACCAGATCATCAGCGTTCACAATTTTTATTTCTGGGTCGAGTACACTGCTTTGGAAATTGAGTAGTGGAACAAAGTCTTAACGATCATAGTAATCCATTTGAAAATGGTGTGTGGTAGCTTTTGGACTTAAGTGGCAGTGAAATAATTGAAACCTTAATACTGTCACTGAATACACTGAAGAAATTTCACTAAATATAAATGAAATATCGACCCTAAAAAGTATTTGTGAAACAGCAAAAATTCTATGCTTTTTTAACTTCGAACTACCAATATTTCAAACACCTATTACAATGAATAATCTTCATGAATAAGCCTGGAATTATTCTGCTTACATTAACTCGAGTCGACTGTATATAGCTTTTAATGGGAAACAAAAGGAAATTATTTTGCTTGTTCGTCTGTCCGTGTCTCCGCATGCTTCTGATAACTCAAGAATGCTTTAACTTGGATGGATGTTGGTATGCAAATACTTTATAAAAATCGAGGGATCAAGTTCAAAAATTCATTAAATCAAATATTTTATTTATTTCTTCTATTAAATTTTTAACAGCCGTAAAAAACTGCAAAATTCCAATGAATATTTCACCTAAAACCAGGGGTTGAAACAGAAATTAACCAAAATAAAAAGTTTGGTCTTGAACAAAATTTAGGAAAAAAATGTTTTGTTCATCTTATAAAGTTCTCGTAAGAATTTTTCGCGAACCAACTTTTCTGTTCTTAAAACATTGATACATCTAAAAGGGGTTTTGTTCCCGAAAAAGCAGAAAATGTTAATTGTTATTCAAATTTTTTATGGTAACTTATAGTCCTTTTAATATGGACGATGTTTAGATATGGTTTAAATAAATATGTTTTCGATTAGTTGGTTGTACACGTCGAGTAATAATGCAACCACATAAATTTATTTCTAAAATGTTACGACCCTTTATTGGAATTTTAAAGACTTCTCAAATGCCGTCAGGATGCCGGCTCTAGCCAAAAAGTAAAATTATACAAAAAAAGATCATACATGTGTGAAGAAGAGTGATATTTGATATTATCATCAAGCACGGCAACCCCGTTGGAGACAGTTATCACTATCTGCTAGCATTTTGTCTTCTTTATCAGCAGTCAGTCCGTTCTGTATATCCAAACCGAAAAGTCGAAAAGGTCTTGTTTTTTGCGATTATTTTGCCAAGAAAAGTATAGTTTACTTACCGATAATTAACATTTTTTCATTGTTGACATTTCGAACCATTTGTGAACTTACCTGTGAATTATGGACTTACCTGTGAAAGTGAGAATCATAGCTCCTTAAATATAGTTCGTTTTTTATGAAATAGAGATTTTGTTTATACTTACCTCCTCCAGTAATCCCAAAAATCCTACATACATAGTTACTTTTCTTACAGTGAAGATCTCAGGCATCCCGTTGTAATGAGTGGCCCAATGGTACTCAACCCTAAAATTATTCACATTTTCTAGTGAACATAAATGCAGCCACTCATAACTCCTAGCATTAGCCAGCACCCCAAATTACTACATACTTTCACTATATTCTTAAAAAATTCGCAATAAATTCCGTCAGTTTAAATATTTCAAATTAAAATTCTCTACTCAAATGTCAGCCAAAAGTAATTACGTGAATGCAGTAATTCGAGACCCCATAAATTTTCGCGAGAATTTGGGCGCATGAGACAATATTGCATGGTAAACATATTACACTCCATAATCGGCGCGTGTAATCATACCGGCCAATCGACTTGTCTCGAACCTTTGATTCAGGTAAATTCACTGGAATACCACACCCACTGAAAATGGTCAAAAATTACGGAAGGGGATGGGGTCTTCTACTAATTTGAATCGGAATCGATCAGGCAGTCAAATGTAAGTAGTGCAATACAAAAGAGGTGAAAATAAAAGTATGAAAAAGAATAAGTTTTTTATTAAAAGTTCTCGGAGATTGTGGACACGATGGTCGGACCCGACTTTCTGGGGAATGACAATGTTTTCCCACAAAGCTAGGCTAAGACCGCATTTCTGCAAGAAGTTCACCCACAGTATGATAGTTTCGGTTAGTCCCGGCATAAATTAAAATGTGTGCCTCACTAGATGGCCCTCGACTTCCACCTCTAGTTCATACACGGTCCATATGTCTACTTCGGAGCCGTCTGCTAACGTCGTTCTCAACGGTCGTTCTTTAGGTCCTACTCCATGTGTCCGAGGGGTTTGGTGGTGCCTCGGCTTCGTTCTCAGAGCCGTCATCGGTATTCAGGGCTGGCTCGGAGGTGATCGGCTGCCCTATCGGTCCGACACCGGTCGGTCGTTTCCCGACTTGTTCGGCTGGTTGTGATTTGCAAAATTCGGCTCTCGAATAGGACTGGTGTATTCCTGCACTGTATTTTCCGGTGATCTCGCTCTCCGCATCTCCAGTGGCATTCTTCTCTGCTGTGTTTTGGCTTAATTGGGAGGGCTTTATTCCGTGTCGGTGTATATGAGAAGGTTGGGGCACCTTTGGCCGATTGTGCCTTCAACTGCTCGAACTTTAGAAGCTCGTACTCCTCTGCTAGTCTTACCGATTTACTGAGGTCTTTAACATCTCCTCTGTGGATATAAAATCGATACTTCGGTAGCAAGTTGTCATATATTTGCTCTAATTACTCAACCGAGCTCATTTTCGGATCCCAACGCATCAGCGACTCTATCAATGTGACAAAATCCTTCGCTTTTTCTCCATTTTTCTGGGTCCGAGCTCTAATTTGTTCTGCTAACTTGACATGGTACCTCGGAGGGAGAAAGAACGCCTTAAATTCCTCCAAAAAGTCTTCCCATCCAGCCCTGTTTTCCCGGTTGTTCCTGTACAGGCCAGTGCACTTTTGGTTAGTAATTCTGGTAGAGCTTTGTAGGTTCTCTTTACAGGGATTTCGTAGCAGTTAGCTAATTTCTCAATCCTCTCCAAGAATTCTAGGGGGTCCTGCCCCTTATCAAACCCCACGTTTCACTTACGCCCTTATCCATAATTTCCCCATCGGATAAGTGAGGACAGGGTTCCAATTCGCTCTGGCATTCGCCCTCTCCACTGGTCGTTTTGTGGCTGTCAGTGGATTCGTCCTTCCCTTTGTCTGGCATAGTTGCTGGTTCGCTTAACTTTTTCTGTCCTTTAAGTGCTCGACTGAGACGCTTCCGCAGCTCTTCCACTGTTCCTTAGGTGCTCAAGCCTCCCTCTTCTTGCTCTTCCTGCATCTCTTTTTTTCTTCAGAGTGTAGATATCACTCTGGTTTTTCTCTGTGCCGGTCATGATGTGCTTTCACTTCCACGGTCCTCTAAAATAGGTCCACGGTTTCTGTCCTCTGTTCCAGTATAACTCCACAGTTCAATAAATTCCACGGTCCAATAAATTCCACGGTCGGATATAATTTCACAGTCTAGTGTAATTCCACGGTCTGGTATAATTCCACAATTGCCTCGTCGGGTTCAGGGTCGAGGTTTGAAGAGAGCCGACACTTCAATGTTAATTCGCTTATTTATTTCGTAAACTTATACATCTAATCAATATACTCTAACTTAACTAAATTACTATCACTAATCCCTTCACTCTCTGGTGTTCCCACGTTGCTGCTGGCTAAATCCTAGAGAATGGGAAAAATTTATATTAAAAGAAAAGAACAAAAGTCAGCACAGATGGGTGCCCCTGTTTCCTCAAAGCACACACACCCAAGTTCCCTATACGACCGTTTTCTCGCAATACAGAGCGGAGGGGACAGGAAAGGACAGGAATGTGTGCAACTGATTCCTCGTAGCACACATGGATTCTCTGTACAGCGGGCTCCTTGCAATACAGAGCGGAGGGGCAGGAGAGGACAGGAATCTGTACAACTGATTCCTCGTAGCACACAGGAATTCCTCGTATGGCTGATTCCTTGCACCTATTCGTTACAACCGCGGACACCCTGTATAGGTGCGACCCCTAGGGGTTTACAATAAGAACGCCATAATTATTTTAAACAATACAGTAAATACACAAAAATAATTTCGATAATTTTTTTAAATTTAATCTTCATATTTTTTTACAAATAAATCGTTTGATTTGTAGTGTTTTGGTTCCCACGTCCACGCCCTTTACCTCTTCTTCTATTGTTAAGATGCAACAGCTGATGCCAGAACGGCGTCGACAATATCAATATTTTCCATAAATTTTAAAATTAGCTTTTTGGACATTTCTTTAACTTTCAAAAAAATGTCTCTCTAAAGTTTTATGGCAATTAAATCTGGAATAATTCAATGAAGGTTTGGAAAGATTGGATAAGTGCGTTAAATTGTTCATTTTTTCATTGTTAAAAATAAATACTGTAAAACTAAGTGAATGAAATTTAACGTAAGTGAGGACATTGAAGTGATTACCGACAATGAGGAGGTTGAATGTGTGAACAAGTATAAGTATCTAGGTGTTATTGTGGACTACACACTGAAATTTAATTTGTATAATGTATTGATTCTTTTGTATAATGTATTGATTTTGCCTCACTCCTCGTACTGTTCTACGCTTTTATACGCGAGTATAAATGAAATTAAAAACAGACTACAACTGTTACAAAATAAAGCAATGCATGCGACACATATCAAGCATTAAAATGGTTGAGCGTAAAACAAAGGCTCATGGTGCTATGATGTTTGTAAAATATCCGTGGCGCAAGTTTATTGAGGAGCATCTTATTCAGGAATTTGAGCCAGATCACTTCATGTGGAAAGAATATAAATCTGAGATTGAATTATATTTGAGTTTAACTACATTCACGTTTATTGTTTATCATACTTTTGATCACATTCAAATGAAATTTTGGAATACGTGTCCTATTTTTGAATTGTATTGCAGATATATAAAATTTTGTAAAATTGTCAGAAATCAAACTGAGTAGAAGTATTTAGTTTGAAATGCTGGTTACAGTCTGTCCGATTAAAACGTGTTCGTGTATTCTTTATGTTTAGAATTAAAATGCACTTACATCAATAGTAAGCCCAGTCGCCAGTATTGTCTGACATCTCCGAGGTATGCTTTGTACTCGAAACGGTTTTTTTCCATGTTTTTCAGATAACAAAGGTTTTTCACTGTACTCCGCCACTTTATATCATGAGCACGGAGGATGCGTTGGATACTGTCCAGAGAAATATCTAAACCTTTCCCCTTCAATTTAGGCCGTCCCTGACGCAATGTTAGTAGTGATGGGCAAAATCGGTTATTTTGGTGACTCAGGTCATACGAGTCATTCATTTTAGAGGACTCATAAAGAAGACTGTCATTTGGGTCATTTGAGTCAGTTGTATACGGTGCACACAGCTGCCTTTACACACCTCGCTGAGAGTGGTCTATTTGACCGAATCAGTACATTGACCCAAAAGACTTGAGCTACTATTTTCTTACCCTACCTGCTATTTTTCAATCTGTAATTCTCTTATAAGAGATTTGACTCTTCTACTCTTTCAAATGGCAAGATAAATTCTAGTTACCCGTCCCTAACCCTAGTATCTACTCCTCTAGTCTCAGCGAGGTGTGTAAAAGTGGCTGCATAAAACTAAAATCCCAGCTGTAGCAAGTCGGCAAGCTGTTTACTTTCCCTTGATAGTCACACTCAGTTCTTTAGTTTTAGAAGACGAGTGAACGACTGACCGATATTATAGGGCAATTGTGACCCAGGTCATTTCAGGTCAGGTCATTAAGAACAGCTTCACTATCAGTTTATCGTCTTTTTTGGTGAATTTCCGTTTTTTGCCACAATTCGGTAAGTCATAGATTGTCTTGGTATCTTCATATCGCTGAACCTACTTTCTAACGAAATTTTTTGACTCCCCCATATACTTACCAGCGGCTGCTTGGGACACAGCTTCAAAACGCGACGCGTACATGGTGGCACTCATGATGGTACAAAAAATAGCTGCGTTCTTTTGGCAGCAGAGTTGTCATACATTAACTGGGTTAAATCAACTCGGTTTTTTTATCGAGTTAAAATTATTAAAAATTATTTAAGTCTTCTACGGGAAAATAGATGGCGCTTATTGAAAGTTTTTGTGTTGAAAAGTTGATTTTGCTCATCATAGCAATTGAAATATACACTAATGTGGGCAAAACTGACATTAAGATAAATTTCAAGTTAAAAACGGGTTTTACTTATGTCGGGTTTGCTTAAAAAGAGGAAAAAAAAAGAAGAATTAGCTATGTACTCCATGGATTCCAACCGTTCTTTTAAGCTTTCATAACTCTGTTGCCCAAAAGAACACAGCTAATATCGGTCTCTGTCGCAAGCTCGGTAGGAACTAAATGATTTTCGGTGATGCACTGCAGAGGAGGTTGAGACTGGTTCGCGTAAGAATTAAGAGTGGGGGTATTACCAATTATGAGTTAAGCCGAACATGCTATTATCGGACAGACTGTAATTGGCTAGATGGACTACAATATATTGTACATTTGTATTTTGTTTTTATTTTTCCATCTAGGTTGAATTTGAAGCTCCAGTGGGATATAAAGAACAACATTCAGCTTCTAAAACGAGCGATGAAATCTTGGAAGAAGAAAATGATTCATTTCAGGAAGATGCAAATACGTTTTGTGGGGAAGGAGTTCGTTTGGATGGAAAAAAGAAGAAAGAAAATCAAATTGATCAGCCAGTATACAAAAAAGTTAGTTAATTTCGTAATAACAAGAACATTTTTAATTTGTGTATTGTCAAACAGTTGCAAACGCGTGGAATTCCTGATTATGATTATCCCTTGGGTTTGTTAAAGTTCGATAGAAATGTAAAACCTATAAGCGACCGTTCTTCTCAACAACAGCAACAACACCAACCAAGTGAGGACTTTGATAGTTTTCACGGACAAGGTTTTTCTCTCAAGAAGGGGAGAAAGTAAATAAGAGGATTTTTGTCTAAATACAAATATATAGAAAAAAATATTATTTCAGAAACATATAATATTATATGAATATAATATAAAAATAAATGTTTCAGTGTAATGTTTTATCATATTTTTCACCGAAATGTAAATACAATAAAAATTAAATGTTTTTACGACTCTAATTTTTTATTAACACTAAAAAGTTACTAACAAACAAAAAAGAGAGGTTCTCAAGTCGACGGGTATATTTTTTTATGTACGCATAACTTTTTACAGAGCAGTCCGATATTGATGATTCCTTTTTTTATTGGATAGGGTATACCTCAAAGTTGGACCCATTTAAATTTGAAAAAAAATTCCAACCCTATAGGTACCCATTGAATTTTTACCTGTTAACCGATTCTACCACATATAATTTTGTATTGGGTTATCCGATTTCGATTTCTTTTTTTATTGAATAGGGTATGTATACCTCAAAGTTGGTTCCATTTGAGTTTGAAGAAAATTCCGCCCTTAAGAAGAGAAAAATAGGGAATGATTGATTTTTCACCTGTGAGCCGATAGTATTTTTTGCAGGTCTACCTATGTTGGTGTAAAAAGATTGTTATGTTTATTTGTTGTATTTATATTATGTAACAATTAATCCTTAAAGTAGGTAATTATATTCTATTAGGAGATCCTTGTGCAATTGCACAAATTGAAGGTATATGAGTGACATAACGTTTTTATATGTTCCCTCAATTTGCACCTTAAATTTGAAAGCGCGTTTTTTCTGAGGTGTCCCCTGTAGGCCTAATCCTCCCGTGCAAGGAAGCAATAAAAAGACACTTGAAAAATTTTTTACCATGCAGAATAATGAAAAAAGTTCCAATATATCCATGTATTGCATACTTATCGGTGGCAAACAACGAACTTAACACCGAAGTTACCCAGGAACGCAACCCCAAAGTAATGAACACAACCTCGAACTGATGCGGATCAGTGTTGCCATTATAAAATTTCAAGAAAAGCTCGATGAAACTCCATATAAAAAAAGTGGCTGAAATATGGAACCGGGAGCTTTCTTTGTATAATTAATATATAGATAACAGTTAATAGTTAAAATAAAGTAGGTAAGGTAAGTATTTTAAAAGTAATCAAAAATTAAGTAGGTAGTAATTAGTAGGTTTTAGCCACAAAAAATAAAAACTTTTTAACCGAAAATTAAATCGACGAGTACGAGTAAAGTAACTACGCCAAACAAACAATCAACGAAGATCATTAAATTACTTTAAAGAAATAATCGAAACAAAAATAACATAAAAATGCAACGTGGAATCTCCAGCGATAAACGACAACATTCCAAAAATGGCTCTCAACACGACCACTCGCAACGACGTGTGTCCTCATATGTGTACCCGTTCGGGTAGCTGTCTCGCTGATATTAACTTCAAGAACGCTCGACAATTTCCAGCTAAAGGACACGCTGCGCCGACGCCGCGCATCCCGTTGCCATCATTTTACGCTTTACGTAATTAATTTGCTTTTTGTTTGGCGTCGACTCAAAATTAGTTACTTACATTAGTTTAGGAGGTTACAGTGCGTTCCACGAAAATAGAGACTTTAAGGTCACGTTTCTTCAATTTCTGTAGTACCTGATGAATATTAATGAAAGGGATTTTTATATGCAAAAAACAGGTGGAGAAAAGCCCCAAAAAGATTTTATATAAAGAATAAAAAAACGCTAGAATATTAACTATTTTGCAAAATATTTAATGGCAATTACTCTTTACGCTATCTTCTCGACATTAGAATCAGCTCAGGGTTTAAGCATTGAATATTTCCCTTTTTCTTTTACACCTAAGATATTCAACCGAATGAGCTTAAATTCATTCATGTGAAAAGTTATAAATTCTCGTTTAGATAGAAATCTCAGAAAAAGTTATCTCCAAATCTTGTGAAAATTTTAGCATATTAATTTAAAACACTTCCATATGAGAAAATTCAATGGGATTAAAAAACAGTTTAATAATTTCAAATTAAAATTTGACAGTCATTTGAAGTTTTTGTGTATAAGCTAAAAGCTTCTTTCATCGTTACCATATAGGGAAATTTTGGGAATTTTCTTAAGATTTCAGACAATGTGTTGTAATGAATTTCGTTATGATCATACCATATAGTAGTAATAGTAATATAGTAATATTTATAATGGTTAGAATTCCGTTGTTGAACTAAGCAAACGCTCTTGATTTAATTTTAATACACTTTTTAAAATCTCTTGGTATTTATATTTCTTACGCATTTAAATTGTGGCGTCACGAGGACATTTCTTAAAATTCTGAACGTCACCGGTATTTTTATTTCTCGACATTTGCTAGGTTTTTCTACTTTGCGTTTGCGAAAAAGCAAGCTTTGCGGTTTTTGTTTGATATTTTTTGTCTTAGAAACCGAGCAATTGTTTTTTTTGTTTTTAGTTTTTCATCAGACTTTAGCGAGGCAGCTTGAGATTTAAAAAGTAGTTTTTTTTTAGAATCATTTTCTAATTTAATAAATTATATGTGTGTAAAGTGTTAGTAAGTGTGTTTTTATATTAATCGCATCATCTTTACCACAAGTTGGTGACCCCGATAAGACTTAACGTCCTTCTAATTTGGAATCAACTCGCAACACATTGAATCTTGTTCGATTTGGTGACCTCACAACATCTGGACGTCCCTTTTAGAGTGCGTAGATCAAGCTACACGTGAAAGTGGTATACCCCTACCCAAGGTAAGGTGCCACTTAACGTCACTGCCGGCCTCAGCATCGTGGCTCAAGCGCCTTCGTCGATATTTTTCAACATTGCCAGAAGATTGCTGTGGTCAAAATATTTTCCATCTGGCATCCACATGAAAAAATTCATCTTACTGAAATTTCTGCAAGTTGGCGTTTCGAAAAAGCTAAGTTCTGCAATCAACAATTACGTAAGATTAGTTTAGCCATCAGCTCAGTAATTTTTAAATATATTTATTGCTTGGTTATTATTTTGTTTATTCCAATTGATTGCATTTTTAACTTTTAGTGAATTTGATTATATACATAA
>QYTT01078448.1:0-45703 GCA_006980735.1 Dasypogon diadema | reverse complement strand
TGGAGCTAGAGCAAAGTAGTACAGGGGGCTTCATAGAGCTGATGTTAATTATCCATGCAGATGTCACTTAAGAAATAAAAGTTACATAGGGTTCGTCGGAGGACGAAATAGTTACAACCTAGGGAAATTTTTGGGGCACTAAGACTGTTTAAGGGGTTTGTGAAATTTGTTACAACTAGTGATGACAATAAGAGGGTAATGGATAAACTTTATGAACTGTGACGGATTGGGTTATATATTAGGGTAGTTGTCTAATAAACTGTTTAGTCAAAAAACTTGTACTGAGACTTTTAGTTTAATTCTATAATTTTGAGATATAGCAACACCAGGATGTATAGAGCGAGGAACACTTAGATGGTTAGTTTTTTTTCCGATTGGACACGGCAGCTTTGGATGTCATTTAAAAAAAATGGGAATCGTTGGGGATGATACAGATAGCCTGTGTCTGAAGGATACTTTAGAAATGCTGAAAGGTTATGGAATTGCTTACGAACACTCCGACGCAAACCAGCTAAGACGACTCTTGGCAGAGGGGTAGAAAACGGATCCGAAGAAAGAGGTCTGCTTCGATATACCTTGAAAGATTCTAACTGTATTTTGGGGCTTTATTTATCTTGTGCGGGCACTATTTTTTTAAATATTTTGTCTAAGCTCAATGGACAACCATGTGATGAACATAGCACACTTTAGGCGGAGGGAAATTTTTAGGGAAGAAGAGATTGGGAAATTTGAACCAGACAAATGTTGCAAGTAACATATATTTTTAGCATGAAATTTGTACTGTATAACATCCCAGTGGCTTCGTAAGTACCTACAATTCTTGCCAGTAGAACTGTCTCAACCACTGATATCCAGATAAACCACTACACGCACCCTTTGCAGGAATCGAACTTACGCCCAGGAAAGAAAATTTTCATTGGCGTGGGTATTGCTGGAGAAAGATGTGAAATATAAATTTACATTTTCCAAATTGAAATCTCATCTGTAAGAACCATCTCTTTAAATCCCAGCGTTATATAACTTATACAATAGTCCTTGAGATCGAGAAGGAGCCTAAAATAATATATAGGGAAAGAATCATAGAACCAAACAATTTTTCACTATGAATAGAACCAATCCGTTAATTTAGGGATTAATTTTCTCAATTCAAAACTTAACAACAACGAAATGAGATCAAATTAATTTCGTTAAGACTTCAAATAATTAGCATACAATTTTCATCTCTGATTTAATTAACCGTCATTAAAGTCGTCATTATCTCAAAGAGAGCTATTAAGCTTTGCATTCTGCAGCATTTTATTGAATTTAAAAGCTACGGAGAAATATAATATGGACGGTAGTGTGTTGTAGAAGTTCAGATTCGCAAATTTGAAAGGGTTTTCTTTCTAGAGACCGGTAAAGCCAATTAGTGCAGATGAAGTAATTTTCTAATGCCAAGAATTTCATCTTACAAGACTTTTTCTCTTACTCTTTGTGGGGAGAATAAAACATATTTGATGATAAGCAAGAAGGATTTCTGAAAAACTAGGAATGAATTTACCAAAGATTGTTCAGTATTATCATGTGTGTAAAATTATTGTCGAAAATGAGAATATAATCAACTATCTATCTTTTAACAGCGATCAAAGAATTTAAATGCTGAGAAACTGCTGAAAAGCACCTCGACTCTGTTACAGAATCCTACTTGAAGTCAGAGAGGAGAAATATTACCACCGCTATACTAAGTACATGTTTAGCAAATGAACCTATCTATTCACTGGAGATTTAATTATGATTTAATCCCTAATTTGTGCAAGCCCAGTCAGGGGAAGGATATCGGTCAATAACTAATTTAAACTGACGGTTGTTGTAGCTTCAATGCAGGTCTAATATCGATCACTCAGGAATTATTGTAATACTGACTAGTTGTGGTGAGTGTGACCGATTCATTGATGCGAAAATTTAGCCTTTAATATTCGATTTGGAGACATAGTAGAACTTAAGAAATAAGCCCTTAATCTTATATTTATTCTCGTAAAGTTTATAAAGTCCGACCATAAAAGTCGGTAATGGGTTATTGCCATCAGGTTTATAAGTAGAAGTAGAAGTGTGTATTAAATTCATTTTGCACCTTGTCTTCGTTGGAGCTAGCAACATTGTCCCCTCGTTTATTCTGTTAATATTTAATCGCAAAACATTTTCGGGTTGACTTCTAAAGTTTGTATCCAGGGAAAGATGCATTGTTCGCAGCAGATGGGATAATCTCGTCTTAGAGATGGAATCCCCTTCTGATAGTCAAATTCAAGTTCTGATAGAGACCTTGAATCGACAGCCTGTCGGAATTTAGAAGTCAATACGGTGTGAAATTTAGGGTTTTTCAAAAAGTGCTTACAAAAGAATTTTTCTCTGAGAAAGATATGTACTTTCTTGAAATGTTAGTACACCTTGGCAGCTCTTTGGTAATATTTTATGACGATTTTTATGTCTTTTAAAGATTTACTTATTAAGACTTAGGCATTGAACTGCGAAGAAATCATTTGTTTGCTTATTTTTTTGCTTTACAAGGTTATTTTGATCAACATTTTAAAAAACTTTTTAACGTTTGTATGAAAATGCATGTCAACCAGCAACATTTTAAGTTTTTTCCACAGTAGTTTACTATTTTTGGATTTTTTAAAGAAGTTATAATGCCCGCTAATAAGTGACATCTTTTTAAAACCCCTAATTTTAGTAAATTTCATGCCACAATCTAAGTAGTGTTCGCAAATCTGCACAAATTTTATTGAAGCAGGCTTTAAAATGAGCGCAGCCATTAAGTCTGGAATTGAGCTTTATTCCTTGATCAGATCGACAGTAGCATTACTGAAGGAAAATTATCAACATCTGGCGGTGATCTATGCAGATCTATGCATTGTGATCCTGGCGTTAAGAAAAGGCTTATAGTTATTAATAATCTTAGCAATACAAATTTCATAGATGCAATGGCACATCACGAACATATGTGATGTAGTTCATCAATATGTAAACTGAAAAGTATTGAGCCTAATATAGATCCTTTTGTACTTTTCACTTAACGCTACAACTGAGTTTGAACTATAGAATCTCAAAAAAAGCTTGCGGAGTAGTTTTGCATTATTTGTTTGAGATTTGAGTGTTGAGTAATACTTGGTAAGTAAGGGTATTATCCTTTACTCTTCTTTTTTACTTTCTTTTTTATTATCCTTTGTTATTTTTTTGCAGTAGAGACTTATTGTCGGGAAATTGAGGTAATGCATGACACACTACGTCAGTTGCGCAGCCTGACCTCGTTAGTAAACGTATATCAATCCCCCTACACGACCGAGACCGAAATCAGATCAGGTTTCAAATGGCTAATATATTTTATACAGTATATATTATATTCTTCTGTGGTGTCCTATCTAAAGAGTTTCAATTATTCTGGAGTACATAAGGGGAGCCATCTCGTTCCGATGATGTTTATTTAATCTGCTTTGTGTTGTCTTAAAATATTTTGCTATGCTAAAATTTTCGATGCCTTTAAATGTTGACTTAGCCCTCTTTTACAGTTGGTGCTTTGTACTCTACTTCAAGTCCAGAAGCAGAAAAGTGTAAATATCGCCTCTAGTAAATTTAGTACAATTAAAATTCATTATAAACGTCTTGCAGAAAAGATTAATTGATTTTCGTAAAGGCCAAGATAAGTTAATTCTACGGTTTAGAAAGTAGCTACCCTAAATTTGTTTTTGGTATTTAAAAGAAGTTGGAAAGATGATAAAGTTTAGCAAAAAAGTCTCTTTTGCAAGAAAAGCTCCGTCAGTGGATAAAAAGATGGGTTTGGGATTAGTATCCCCAGCATGTTCATAAAGAAGGCAACATCTGGTGAGAATAGTGTTGAAGAAAAATTTTATAAATAACGAGAATCTCAATAAGAAACTTTCTTTATCCTTCTTGTTTCCTGTGCTTAAAATATGTGAAAAGTCTCTTTAAGGAAAGCTTGTTTTAGTAGTTCGCGTCATATCAATCAATAAGGGTAGTCAAGAGAGCTCATTACTCTAAACTTGCGTACGAAACCTCATTTTTCAGTATGAAATACATACAAAGGGCAAATAAATTTCCTTTTCACTCCCCCCCTCCCCCCATCAGCAGTAAAGCAATAAATTCCTTGAGGAACGAGACTTGGCTTCTTGAGCATGCACCGCATAACATTTTTGGAGTGAATATGAAGTTAATGCAGCGCATGATGAAATTTCGTAGTGTATCGTATCGCCGTACTTTACTGCCATCGTAACTACCGCATGAGGGATTCACTCTACGGGGAAACTGCAATTTCCTGAACGGGGTGCTGCACAACACGTATCAAACGAGTTTTCTGCTTTTCAAATTCCGAACAACGTTACGGTATTAAAATTTCAAAGCTTTCGCTAAACCCAATTTTCTATTCCCTTGCAAAATCGAAATCCTTAAAATCCTTAAGTTGTGGGGGGAGCAGGAGGGAGGAAAGGGAGTTTCTGGGGAAGAGGCGAAATCGACGAATCGACGAGAGGTTTGGTGACTTACCTCAACTTTAATACCCGGCACCGGGAACGTTTTCATGGCGGGATTTTCCTTTGGTGTATATCGATAGAACTCTCGACGTCCTTTATACCACTTGACAGAATATAGGCTATCGCCCTCCATATCATAGCCGCATTTAAGCACTGCTTTTTCACCTCGACGAACAGCATGCGGCACTTTAACTTTGACATCCCGCAGAGCATCTACAGTAACTGCAAAGAAAAAGAAGTGGAAATCAGTGATGGATCCCAAGAACAAAGTAAAAAGAAAATAATATACGAGATGCAAACTATAGAGAAATTTTAGGGAAATATTCTAATAATGTGCAATAAGAAGCCCTGCATAGAATTTCTTATTAGCACAACCACACTTCTTAGGAATTTTGGCTTGAGCTTTCCGCCACGGCGGATAGAATCCACTTTCCCAAGACTGAAAGACTGCATCAAAAGTAATTTTAAGTCTTGGGGTACTTTGGAAATTGGAAACTTCTTCCTTTTACTTGTGAGCAGGAGCGTCCTCTTACAACCACCGAATGGTGCCGTGGACCACTGCTCTAGCATCTGGAATGTAAGTGGCTCCAGTTCCATTGTGAGATGTCGGGGTTTAACTAAATACATCTTTGTCACAAATTTATGGCAGTCGGAGTTCTCAGATGGCAGGAATTTCTTAGAAATACAAACCAGGTGCGATAAGTAGTCAAAATTGTCGGCGGAAAGTGCTTTAAATTTAAGGCAATTCCCACGACCTGTCAAACTTTTCTAATCAATACACACCCGGATTTGACAACCTGGACAAACTTTGAAGACATTACAATCAACCCACACAACCCATCCCCGAATCGGGGTGAGCTCAATTGATGCTGATGTCTTCCTGTGGCAGGATGACAACGCCACCTTCTACTTTAGATAATTTTACGATGGTCTGGCTTATGTTGCAGAGTCCGGCAAAGTGTGGTAGCCTCCCCATCCTCTTGATGCTGCCTGTTTTTGCACAACTGTTGGTGTGTTTTTGTGATGCTTGCTTTAAAGGCGAATGGCAGAGTTCTTGTATTTTTCTTTCTGTAGAATGCCAGTAAGCTGGTCCTTGGAAGAATATTGAGAATAAAATGGAAAATTAATGGGGTCGCCTTAAAAGTTGCGTTTTATAGAATTTTCCAAGAAACAAAAGAGAAGCCACATTACCTTCTCTATCCTGTTTCTTCCTTGTCGTAGGAAGCAGGAGGACGAAGTGCACAGTTAAAGTTGCTCAACGAAAAAACCAGGTCGGTGGAGAAAAAATTTGATTGAAGTGAGTGGCTTGCGTCATTATTTTATAACGTCGTCACTTGCAAACATTTTAATGACTTTTACTTTCCCAGGATAATGTTTTTTGACAACAACAGTTTGCTAAGTGGGATGCTGAGAGGGTGGGGGAGGATAAATGATGAATTCTATAGAGGCGTCCTGTATCACACTTGAAAGTAATGCTCCTTCGATTAACAGTTTGAACAATACGGAAGATGATGGAGTGGTCTTTTTTCGACTGTAGAAAACGTAGTTCATGGACATGGATGTAATTATAGTTACCAGAGGGTATTACAGTTCTTTTCTTCTTCTTTTGACGTCTGCAACTCATATCTTCAGAAGACATTTAGGACTTTAGATTTTTCTTTTAAGGGTTATTTCTTGTAGATGCTGCTTTTTCTGTGCAAACTGTAAAATATTATATAAAAGCATTTTACGCAGAAAAACCACTGAAATTTACGGAAAAAAGTAAAATAACAGATCCTTTACATTATCTATGTAATACTGAACAAATGAAGGCAATTTCCTCCATTCATTGCATTATCACATTTACGAAAGGTCGCTTTAAAAAAAAATAATTTCGCACACGATTACATCGGAACACACACTCCACATGGACTCCCACTGAAGGACTAAAATAAAGTGACCTTTTTCGCATCTTACGAGATTAGATTGAAAGCTGTATATGAAGCTAAATAAAAAGAAGGGAAATGGCAAATTCTTAGGTCCAACAAATTCAATTTTCCGATTATCCTTTTTTATGGTATCTGAACGGAATGGCAAAGAATCTGGGCCACCTGCCTAAATCACTTCATTTATCGATAAAATAGACCTGCTGGAATGGGTGATCAAAAGCAGTTGTGCCCCTGACAAAAATATGAGCAGAGAACTTCTGGAGAAGAAGGTCTATCAGTTTGATGGAGAAAACATTGTTACCATCGCCTTTATGGAAAAGTACAAACTCAAGAATATATTTCCGTCTTGATCCACTCAATCGTTGCGTATTTTCTTGCTAGGTACTGAAAAGCCACATCAAAAATGCTTTGGTTATTGTACCCCACTTGCCTTATCTACGTCTAATGCTGTCTGTAAAAATTCTTGGTAATATAACTCCATTTAGACGCATATACGTGGAAATATATGACTGCGTACTATTTCTTTAACAAAGCTTGTCCTTAGAGCAGAATATGATTCAATTCAATTTCGAGACATATTAATTTTCGGATTTGGCGTTTCTAAGAGGTTTTTTCTTTGAATTCAGTAGCTTTCCTGATTTCGAATCTGTGAGGCCCGGTATACAACTTGCTTCCCTCCCTGGTTCCAATTATTCTTCCCGTCACTTGATAACTATGGAAAGGTTTTTTGAACATCAGTTTTAGTATGTCAGACAGCTCAACTTTTTGCCATAATCCGGGCAGCAAGAGTGTAACACCTTACAGTACATACCCAGAAAATATAGCAGAGCTTAAAGTCGTTAAAAGGAAAAGTGATATATCCACCAGAGTTGCTGTTATGACAGATAAAATGGGCTTTTACAACTGGCTTAAGCGTTTTACGATTGCTAAAGTTCTCATCTTCTGCGGGGAATCTCCTCAACGTAATAAAATACTTGTGTAATTGTAACAGGTATAAAATACGAGAGGCTCATAAAAGTACGCTCAAAGTAATAAATAAGGAAATCCTGAGGAGTCTGAGGAGTCGGAGAGTGTAGCAACAGCAACACAGCACCGTCTTACCAACTCTTTACCCAGATAGCACTTTCTTACTGCAGCGTTTTGGTTTTCCTCAAGACATTAAATCGCTTTGATACGAAGAACAATTCCCTTTTGTTTGCAGTATGTCTGGCGGGATATCTTATGGTCTTATACACCTTGTAAGAACTGTGACACGTTAAGGAGTTACAGGCGGGTACACCAAAGTCACTGCTAAGAGATCCTAAATCATAAAACTGCTTTTGGGATGAAAGACTTAATGGTTGACATAAAAATATGAATGCGATTATTCTTGTGAATTTGTCGACATATTTATATTGAGGGGATTTTTATAGATGGGGTCTTATGGGGTGAATCTTAATGATTCCTTCGGTATACGGTGCTGGTCATGCTGCAGTTAATTTTGTCGTATGGATTTTATTGAGATTTTGTTTTCAAAGCAATTATGTTTTGAGAACTTAGTGCTGATTGCTTTAGAAGAGGTTGAAATTTTTTTGAGAAGCTGTTCTGAATATAGGCAGACGTTCATTAATTAGAACACTATTTTTTGTTGGATTATCTCGTCTGGTCAGTTCCTTATTTTAACGTTGTTGGCGACAAATAATTCGAGAACGTCTACACTCGATGCCTAACGATGTAAACTCATATCCACAGTACGGCTTCATGTCTATTTACAAAGTTGTTCAAGGTTTACAAAGTAATCTGAGGTCTATAAAGTAACTTGACGTTTCAAAAGTGAGATAAAATGATCCCAAATTTATGAAACGACATAACGTTCGCTAGGTGATAGAATATTCATACGACGTCCATGAAGCAACCAGATCAACGCAGCAACTATTCGATTTAGCTTACTACTCCTCCGGCAGCCTGTATCGTATGGCGCCTATGTGTCAGAGTTTCCCTTATCCATAATGAGTTGAACCCAAAAAAAACAATAGTAATGGACAAGATCGAGACAGAAATCTATCACTTCTGCTCAGAGGTATCGAAAACATCTGAGCACTCACTCTGAGTCTGCGAAGCAGTCACTAGAAGGCCTTCTCCCCATCTGCCCGAAGCATCAATCCAAGGAAAATCCTTAGCTTATATTCAACATAACGTAATACCTCAGACTTATCTATGATTAACCACAGTCTTCCCTTAAAAACTATCGTGGTTTTCATACCTTCTTTCGGTAATTTGTAAACTTTTCAACCGTGATATATGGCACCGAGGTTTATTAACTGCTCGATAAAAGTGCAATAAGGCGAAATCTTAGGAGATACAAGGGTATCCCACTCGTACATTATTTTGTGTGAAGTTGTCCGCAGTGCAATCCAGGTATTTGTACTGCATTTTACCTCTCATCCCCATAAACATTTTTTCCGAACTTCATTTCAAATGCAGTTTTCCTTGTTATTTAATTTTCTCTACACACTTTTTTGTGCTAGTATCTATATGGCTACTGAATCGACTGAAATTTCTGCTACACCCATTTATACCTATAAATCGCGTCATCATCAGGAGTTATAAAAATTCCATTTCACTCCCCGAGGACAGATTTGAAATTGAATTGAATCAACGTTTGGTTGAATAAATAGAATTTATACCAGCACCCTCGATAGCAGGGTGGTGGCAACAGTGATTGGTATAGAAATAAAGTTAATTCAAGCCCAGGGCCCAGACGCCCCTTTATAATATTTTAATATTTTGAAATGATTTCCTGAAACAAAGCCATTTTTGGCTAAAAGATTAACGGCCAGAGGAAGCGAAAGGGCAATTTAGAGTATTTTTCCTGCTCAGTGTCGCCTCGCTGAACAACAATAAATAATGTAACGATATGTAAACAACGCGTTCATGGAATGGGTATCTGGTATCTAGGATTAAGTCCAATGGAAAAACGACTACAATCCGTAAAATCGACATTCAGGAAATTTTTGAAGCAAATTCACATTTCAGTTTAGTCTTCAACTGATTTAATGAGAGCATCTCTCGTTCTCGAGCTACAGTTTTCAAAACAATTCACCATGTTCCCGAATAATTTCCTGTTTCACATCCAGCGATTTCAGTAACGACCGAAAATTAATACCATTCGAGTTTGTTTACTCCGTTGCCGGAGTGGGAGTTTAATATTTTACAAGTTAAATTTTAATTCACCCCAGTGCTGATGCATTTTTAACTATCTTTTGAGTGAATATACATGTCCTCAATATTAATTTTCAGTTTAGACGTAAAAGGGTAGGGGTGGAGTATTTATGATTGTGGCACTTACGCTAATGAATGTTTTCTTTATTTTTTTCAACTAGCAAAATGTATAAAGTTTGCTATTTATTTTCAAAGGCCAGAAATTGCAGTGCTTGTGAAGAAGCATCTTGTTTTGCAAAACAATTTTAAACTTCAATCAAACTTTTACAAGTAATAATGAAAGTTTGCTCAACTGAACTAAGATGACATTTTGCAATATTTGCAATTGCATACAGACAGCTATTTAATGTTGAAAATTGAAAACAAAAGAGGTCAGGTGTTGTGGAACTGCATTTTTCTTCATTCGTTTTCTTTATTAATCAGAAGGTCCAAAAATATTTTAATATTTTCTTGAGTTACAGAATTTGCGTTCTGTTGTTTTGAAATCAACGACGAATTTTTTGAGGCTAATGATATTTTTGATACACACCGTGATACATTATCCAACGATGTATATTCATTAAAGCTATAAAGTAAATTCAAGACCTTTAATAATAAATTCACATCATCCCTCAGGATCAATTTCAGGCGCAATATGCACAAATAAACGTGAGGCTCCTGAAAAAAGCTTTTCATGAATAGGCTGGGAACTAGTACCTATCTGTAATTCCTACGCTTTGAAAATTCTTATGCCCCATTTTCTGATTTTAAAGTCAACGCCAAGTGAAGGGAAAGTGAAATTCATAAATCAGCAGCCGGTCCGCGATCCCTCTTAATAAATTGTTAATCGGGCACAAATCACTTTGTTCTTCATATAACGTAATTTGTCTGATTTGAATGTCACGTAGCTAAATTAGGGGCGCTCATTCGTTTTGTTATCCCCAAACGTCCCAAGGCTGTTAGTTCGGACCCATAGCACTTCCTACCTACCAACACCACTAAAATTGGTATTAGGTACATACTTGCTTAGCTTGCCAGAATGGTAAGGTAACTAATGATGGCTCGTTAAGAGCTGCGACAGAAGCTTTTAGTCCTCACCTGACAGGATTTAAATTAATCAACACCTGTGCGGTGGGAAGTGGGTGATGGTCCTACAGTTGTGTAAGTAATGGGCGTATATTAAATACCTTACTGCTGACGGTAATTTATTTGAATCTGATTTTCTGGGCATTAGATACTTGTGAGGAGTAATTATGAGTTCATAAAGAATTTATTGCGATCCAAACCATATGCGAGAAGAAGTCAAGTTTGAGGAGGTATATGCTTTCACATTAATATCTCAGTCTTAAAAAATGTCTATTTGCACTTCTGAACACACTGTTTCCACTTTTATCTAGAAGGACAGAGAACAAATTATAGCGCCACTTTGAATGTCGTGCAACCCCATAAAAACGTTCCAGAGCACTTAATCTGAATTTTCAGTCTCTAACTCAATCTATCTTGGGCACGAGAGTATATTCTTTAATTACCTGAAAGCTATCATAGAATTGTACCTCTTGCAATTAAATTTACATTTTGCCAGCAGAGCGCAATGGCTTTGCACGTCGCAATGGCATTGCACAAAGCCGTAAACTGTGATAAAGGATATCAGGATACCCTCAAGTCGATGTCAGGTTTGTTCCGGGTCCTGCTGTGGCAACATAAGAAGCAAGCAGATAGCAATATCTATATCGGTTAGGTGCCAGTCCGACAAATGATGTCATCTGCATTGGCAAACGAGGTGACAAATTCAATCAGTTAAGTAACCCTGACCACAGTCATTCTTTGGGGTGATAACTTTTTATTCGTCAATTAATCAGTTCGGTTTGCACATGTAATCGACATCTCTCTACTACTGGTCTCATTGTCCCCGTAAGTTTCACATTGCGTAGATTCAAATTTCTGGTCGTATTGTTACTGCTTTCAAGTGGACAAACAGGTAGGTGTGAAATTAACACTGAGATCTCTTTGGGGATCCGGATCGAATTTACTAAAGTCTCCTATCTAATTGGAATTGAATTATAAAAGATTCGGGGCAATGGAACTATGAACTATCCTGACTGTAGTAGATCAAAAAGGGGGAGTGGGGAGGCAGTCAAAAAGTAAACATTAAATATTCACGTCCATCTTAAGTTTCAGGTAAAATTTGCACTTCTGCTGCAAAAAGAACTGGAAGAGTTCCTCGGGTGGAAAAGTTTTGATGTTTGTTATTGCGCATAATGGAAGTGAGGAGCATTTATACAGGGATTTCTTTGCTCCCGGGTATTAAGAGTTTTATTTGGTGTATATACAACTCTGAAAACTCACTTAATGAACGAAGCAGTTGAATAAGTTAAACCTGGGTGCCAGTTGGCTTCCGTGCGAAGGATGTTAGATGGGCATCCCTGCATTTAAAGGAGGGCGGTATGCAAACGACTCGAGGCGAACTGCTCTCTTTTCGAGACAAGGAATCGTAGAAAATGGGGGAAGAACACTGCAGTGTCAGTCTGGTTGCAGGAAAGTAATAAAGTGGGCAGATATCATTTCGTGATGCCCCAGGTGGAAATATGCCGCTAACTTCACCCTTCCAGGCAACTTAATAAAATGCTGTGCTATGTAGGTTACACCTAATTCAGAATTGTTTTTATAATAAAAGCTCCAAATTTTTTGTGCTCTGTTAACTACTTGCATTCTCTGTATCCCTAAAGGCTCTGCAGAAGGCACAGAATTGAATTACCTTGGGGAATGTGCTTTCACTTCTATGAATTGCTGAAGTTTTATACAATTTCCTCGAGCAAAAAATGCTTTCTTATAGAAAAAGGACTTAAGGGCATCTTAGCATATGAAAACTCAGTTTGATAACTATGTAACTTTAGGGAACGCAGTGAGCTCATTTCAGAAGTTAAACAATTAAGTGCCGATGCTCGTAGTAGTTCTTTTTTAGAGCGATATCCCAGTTGGAAATGTGTGAATGAACATATGTAAACTACTATAAATTTCCAACACCAATGAATTTTGACAAAGGGATGTCATTGGTGTTTCGTTCATTGATTTATCGCAAAATTCGAATTCGGAAATAAATTCAAATACCCTTTACGTTATCTTGTCACTCACATTTTCTGTTACCTTACTGTTTGCATTACCGTGTCATTAATGCTAGCGACTTTTATTATTCTTCGATGAAATTACTAATTACCGTAATCACCAATGGCCCGGTTTCCTACTGGGATGTTCTTACCTAATTATCTATTACATAATGCAATCATGCATGAATTACCGTGTATTCACTCCTATTTTTTCCTATTTCTGAATTTTTCAAAATATCTCTAGACGCGTAGTTGATGTTTTTTACATACATAAAAGCATTATCACGTCAGTACCAAATGCTGCAGAAATCTAGATGTCCTAGATTTTGGAAAAAACTTGTAATGCATGAATGTCTTGATTTTAATTTTTTTTCTTCGGTGAAGAATTGGTAATTTTTCAACATGAGCTGCATGCACGCTAAACCGAAGTAAGTTTAAAATTTGAAATAAAAAAGATAATGTGACAATGATCCTAGTTTTTGGTTTAAGATTACAAGCATTTTCAATAATATTAAAAAAATAAAATAAAAATTAATTACGACAGGTCCTTTCAAGGATTAAAATTATTTCACAGAACGCATTCAACTTATTCATGGGAATTACTTACAAAATGGCACTTGAAAAAGTTATGACCCAGAAATTTGACATTATCGGACGCTTTAAGCTCGTTTTTCACTGAATTCGAAAGAGCCCTGTTCGCTCGTTTCGTAACCAAAAGTATTTTCCGAACCATTGGCTAATTACATCCATTTACTTCCCCGACTGCAAAGGTTTTCCGTTTAGCTACAACTTGTACGTCGAATTGATTCCATTTCGAGCGTCGTACAGCCAAAGCCTGTGTATTTGTTACCAAATTAACGTTTGCTCCATTTAAGATTGCAGTGTCTTCCTGGTCTCTGAAAGAGTTTGATAAAGGACCCCACATTAATGTGTTATAAACGACGACGACAAGTATTCTGGTGACCTGCTCCACAGGTCTCCTACGTAGTTCTGTATCCCGTATCCCTCTTCTCTGACATTGGATAATCTCTAATTTCTCATTTTGCTATCCGGTCAGGATGGCATTTCAATTGTCTACGTCAGAATTCAACCTACCGTCTTTATCTGTCCGGCAGAAACGTTGTTCATCCATTAGAAGTGCATGAAAAATGACGGTATGTGTGAACAGGGTAATGTTTCCACTTGAATAACTTTTGCTATGTCTACAGGACTAAAGCAAGCGAACCATCCTCCGACTCCTGCTATCCTGTTCATTTCTGCCTTTTAACTCTGGCGGAGTGTGGATTCGGTTGTTTTCTAGACTGGTTGCCTGCCTTTTATGGGTCAACGGAGTCCTGAAGAGGACCGCTCCGTTTTATGGGTAAAAATGTGGCCAATTGATGTATAGCTTTACATTGAGCTTACGCACATCAGAACCATTGGCCTGTTCTTCATTATGCCCCCTTTTGTTACTCAACGAGTCAGTGATTTATTGTGGCATTTAGGATTCAAATATATCTTCGGTACGGTGCACTAGAGCTCTTGAGAAACGAGCAAATATATGAAAAAGGAGCGGTTTGATGAGCCTGATAGAAAATCGTTCAAAGTGAGCATACAGTGACTAACGACATGACAACAATGGAGGACCAATTCGAACAATTTATCTATAGCAACTCTGTCAGGAGAAGATTTAGATTTTAGCATTGAAGAGATTTTGTAGGAGACCCTGATCCTTTAGACGCTGGCGGCAGTATTTTTACAATTTGTTGAATTTAAAAGATTAAGCATTTTTTGTTTGATTTACTTAAGTATTCATGGCAGCTATATTTAGGGGTGAAAATTTGTAGAATCTTATAAAGGGTTGAGGGAACATTAACAAAATACATAACATATTCCCTTTGAAGTACATACATATATGTATTTCGTTGGTATCCTATTCAAGACTGAAACGTACGCTTAAGATTTTTGGTTCATTAGAAAAAATTCCAATTTATAAATGTGGATATTCTTATGATCAAATGAAAGGTATCCCAATTGTAAGTGCATTTAGACACAATGAAGGTTTGATTTCATGGATAAAAAGTTGTTATAACACAAAAACAATAACAATAACAATAATACACTTCTGGTTAAAATTACACAAAGGATAACTGATGTGGAAATCAACCAAACTATAGAGGAACATTACTCAAAGATATGATTCCTTAAAAGTGCCTCGGCTATTGTTAATCCTTAACTTGGTATCAATAAATTTTTGTTACATCGTGAGGTTGGAAGTAAAAAATTCTTTCAAATAACAAAAAAAAGTACTAAAGATACTTCATACAAGCATCCAAAGAAGAATCGAGCGGGCTGAGGCGGACGTTTGCAGATTTTTACCATGAGTTCGATTCCTGCAAAGGATTCGATGGTTTATCTGGCAGTTGTTTGGGTTCTTCAAACTCATCTATCCTGAATGCTTTAGTAGTTCAGATAACTATCAATTTCAGTTGGACCAAGCAAAATTTTCCAATTATTAATAACGAAGTGAAGTCCTTCGGTTTTCTGCAACCAGTGCACTCATTTACAAAGTTCATATGAAACCTATACTTGAGTATAGTATCTAAGGTACTTCACTATTTATTGCTACTCTGATGAACAATATTCTAATGAAATCTTTGGTCTATTTCCTTGTTGAACAGCCTTCATGCTTGATATTCCCATATCAACTTATTTTCATCCTTTAGTCCTTCAGATAAGATTTCGTGAATTTTTCTTGTCCAAAACTGCATGAACGAACGAATGAACAGATTGCCGTCTTCTGCATTCTATCGAACTTATTCAGACAGAATGAGCAGTACTTAATTTTCTAGTATTTTTTTTCTTTAGCCTTATTATGTTCTGTATATTGGCTACGTCGTAGTAAGCGATCCTAATGCTTAATCCAAATTATTTTGGTGAAACGAAAACTCTTCTACTGTACTGAGAGTGATTAGATTTCCTTCCCCATGAATCTATTATTATAGGCGATTGTATTGATAGCAGGCATACAGAAGATACGTGCAATACAATACCTGGGGCTATACTTATTGCATATATTATGCATGGGAATCTCAATCACATCTCATTTAGTATTGTAGCGGCAGTTTCTATTCGAAATCCTAAAGAGATAATATGTTATGTGTATTGAACAATTGTCCTTGCCTAAAACACCAAACATTGATGTGAACTTTGCCATCTGAGCTCAGATTACGTCTTATTCGCTTCGAAAAGGGACAAGGTGAAATAATTTTATATGTGGATTGTCAGTTTTGCATGTTTTTAATCAAAACACGTATCATACCATCGCAAATGTATCAATACTAGGATCAATCTTTTATATTTCAGGATTTTGTAAAAATCTTCCTAAACTGTTTATAATCGTAATTAGGAGCTGTTAATTAAGGTAAAAAATATAATAGCAAACCAAAAACACTTTCACTTCTCTCCAACCGTCAAACATAAATTCTGTCAACATGCAATTACTAGAAAAAATATTTCGCTATTAAATCCAGTTCAGAAACAGAGTTGTAATCTTAATTTCATGATCACAACGGAAATTATTCCATCAAAATATACACCTGTGGTATCCATATCAGTGCGGAAAATATTCAAATAGACTTACTAACTATCGCACGATTATAATAATGTCAGAACAAACAATTTCGGTTAATGTTAAAATCGATGCAATCAGTGGTCGAAAACTTCTGTAAACACTTGGAAAAGTGGAAATGAATTGTGGTTGAATCAGATTATCCCGGCCAAAACATTTTTGGGTTAAACTTTAATTACTGCTATGGCGTTGCATGGTGTACATATCAACTTGAAGCAATTTTTGGGTATCATGTATTTTTATGTGGCCGAATTTAATTGCGTCGATTAATTTGTTTTTGGTCGATTTATGGTTTGGTTTTTGTTCAGGAAATGCGAATTTCTTCAGAAGATTTCAAGATATTGGAACAATCATGATTGGTTGAATTGAAATATCAGTCGAAACGTCTAAAGATCGTTGGCTCTAAAGTTTTAAAAATGAACTCCCTCTCCATATTTCCTATAGGTCCCATTTAATATTCCAAAATTCAGTGAAAAGGAGGGTAGGAATTGTGCATTTTTTAAAATTTTAGCATATATTGAAGAAGGACATACTCCACAATATTCCAGTGCCAGTCACTTAAAACTTTCAATCCTTGTCAGTAAAATTGCCTCAAGCAGTAGTATCCTATTAAGTTCAAATCAATGATACGTTTTGATGGACACGCTTCAAAGCTCTAAATGAATAGTGCCGGGAACCACAGCAATGTCGTTGATGACCCTCTTATCAATTTTTCTGATTGAAGTTTTTTGTTCTGTATCTAATAAGCTTTATAGCTACAGGATTTAGGGTAAAGATTTTCGGGTAATTCTTCTCTCAAAATAGACTCATAATTTCTTTGAAAATGGTCCCTTTCCACATTACGTAAAGAAATAAAATTTAAAATCAGCGCGTACTTGAAGCAGTCAAATCCTTTCCATCATAATCTTAATTCCCTGTCCAAAATAAGGGAAAACATCCGCCGACGAATTTCCTCATTTCGGTGCGATAAAGGCAGCGGGTGAATACTCTTCAAGATTAAGATAAACGTCTGACGGATTTTGAATATCGTTTAATTTTCTCAACATGAATTCAAAATGGTCACGTTAAAAAGGGATAATCAACATTACTCCGCCAAGAATGCCTGAAATTATGGACCACAAAAGGACCAACAAGACCTCTAATGCTTCAACATCAAACGGACGAAGTGTAAAAAGGGCACCTTCATTAAAACACAATTCGCAATTCACGGACCCCCGTTCAAGGGTATATGAAAAACGCGCTAAAGGAAGAAAAGTGAAAAAGAAGAAAAATAAACAAAAAAATTAAAATAAAATTCCTTCTCTTCCCTGTTCCATGGGAATGAAAGAATTCTCAGAAAGAAAAACTGTCGGAAAAGACAATTGGGATGAGGCAAATCCCACAACCCGTTTGGGGGATAGAGAGGCTGGGTACACTGAACTACGTAAATACAATGTCGGTACACGTCTACGTGGGATGGTGTGGCCTGTAAATGAATTGTGTGCTATGAATTTTAAAGCAGACTGCGGCTTTTATTCTGAGGCATTAATACACGCACGGTTTACCAAATCTGCTGATTCGCAAAAGGGGAATTTTTTGTTGTTGTTCAGTTTTTCCTGGCAAATCCAAACAGGAACTTAATCCCGCTGAAACCTGTTTATATTGTACTTGCTCTTGAGGCATCCGAATTTCCATTTTCGAACACCTATATACAGTGCGGCGCAACCCAATTCGGAGACTGTTTAAATTATCATTTTTTTTTTGGCAAAGGGTTTCCATTGCTATCCTATGCATTTGCGAATTCAAGAGGAAAAGACAGCAAAGGATTAGATACAAAGTTTAACATGAAAAGTGAAAAATGCATTGCTTTCAGGCAACACAGACGTAGCGTGCAAAAATCGAATTTTTTTTCCAAAAATAGTTCCTCTTTTCAGTTGATGGGAATTCCATCACATAAGCCTAGTATACAGTTTTGTTTTTAACTAAATTTTTAAGGGATTTTGTTTTTGCAGATTAATTAAAAGTAAACGATAGTAAATGTATCTTTTTACCAGAAATTTTTAATGATGTAAGATAAGTCTGTGTAGAAGTTGCGTGCAAAAGGACTTACCTATGGGCTTCGCTTCGTAACAAAGTTAAATTCCCGGCTGAGTAAAAATAATAAAATTACTCGAAATTATTCAAATTATTCTTCCCAGAGCTGAATAAATTTTTAGCCCAATTGACACTAACTTAATAAAAAAGGAAATAAGTATGGCCCGGCATAGGAATCAAACACAGATCCTGGCTGATTTTCCTTTGCAATATAATTCATACGAAGAATTTGAACACAAAGTGTATGAGCCGCGAGCCTATCAGGCACGATCAAAGGGTGTTTAGTGAGCAGTTGTAAGCAGCTTAAAAACAGGAATCTGTTCTAGCCTACTGCTATTATGCGTGTTGAACGGAATGGTCTAATGACAATGATATTTAACACGTTAAATGACACGCCGGTCCCAGGGGACCGGCATTTAAAAGCTCTCTCCGGATAAATGCATTTCACCAAGTAATTCTCTCACGAAAGCTTTTATGCTAATTGGGGCACTCAACGTGTTAACATAGTACGACCCAACACCCTTTTAATGCATTCCTGACGGAGGTGTAACTATCAAGCCAGACCATGAATTCTATACTAAAGATTCATCTCGTAAACCAGTTCCTTTTAATTTTTAACATCAATTTAAACCTTATTCCACGTTGATGCAATAAAAATCCCAGAAAGATGCATCTATCAATTTCAGATTGAGAAGGAATTGCAGATCAGCAGTTACCAGCCACGTAATTTCCATAATTCTTGTATCCCTCGTGATACACATACACGCTGCACTCTAAACCCCACAAATTTCGCAAAATCGAGTTACCACAAAGCTTTCCCGTAATCTTTTCACTTAAATCCACCTGGGGGGAGTTACACTAATTTACCTCCATAGCCGCCAATACCATCGAATTTTCCGTCTAACTTGTGATTCTTTTGATCGAATCCAAAATCAAATCAACTCCCTTTACAACCGCAGTTACGTTGCTTGTATGTATGGTGTATCTGTGCAGCTATGTGAATCTTTTTTTCTCTGCAAGAGCAAGTAGCTTCCGTCTTGAATTGAATTCTTTTCCCGAGAAGCGAGAAATCGGATTGATATTCCTAAGATTCCAGGGCATTCTTGTGGCTGCAAAATGAGGTGAACGAGAACGGGTAGTTACCAGCATTATTCGGCATGGAATTTCCCTCTTTGTAGTGCATCTATTGAGTCTAAGGACGTGTGTCGAAAAGCGTAAGGAGAAGGCACTTCTCGAAAGAATCAGGTGGAAACTTCTCCGATCTTAGGCACTCGCAAATATGCAGTCAGATATGTCAGGGTTCTGCTACTACAATGACGAGGCGACAAAAGATGTATTATACAAGGGGTTCGGTTGGGGGTTGAGTCAGACGCGAAATTTTTGAAGCGAAATGGAAGACACAAAATCAAGTTGACTTGAAAGCACTGACTGATTGTAAGAAATTTTCCCGTATTTGTATATCTTCGCGATATTCCCGGAACAAGCTCCTGATCTTGAAAGTGGGCGCCACGGCACAGAACTCCTCTAACCACAAATAATATAAGGGAAATGTTCCCCAAGATTGGATGAAATGAATTTTCTATAACGAAATTTTCTGCTTAAATTCAAAGATGATTTGCAAGAGCAGTGCTCCAATATAAAATTTCCGTGGAAATATGATGACGAAGCAAATCAAAGTTCTTCACTTGATTAAGGAGTGGGGGTTTAAAGAGATGGTGGAACAGATTTATATTGCACTATTTACGGAACATTTCTCTCTTAAATACTGACGTTTTTATAAGTTCGCCCTTTTGGAAGTTAAATGGTATTTAAACCCTTTTTATTTCCTCTTCTAAGGTTTGTGGAGCAGTTGAGTTTTTATAAAAATTCGGATGGAATAAATTAACGCCAAGACAATTGTGTACTCGAGCGCGGCCCAGTTTGGCAAAGCTTAATAATAAATGTATCTTATGTAATATTTGTTATCTACCTATTCAATTTTAATCTCGAGTGAATAATCGACGAAGTCATAGTGCCAGTTTTTCAACAAATGTTTTCAAGAGGGCCTACTTATTAACGTCGATTTGAAACCACTTTGTTACCCACTTTTATAGCTTCTGTTGTGATTATTCTGTTTTCAGTTCAAAACTCGACAACAAAAAGGGTTTTAACGCCGTACTCGCATTGTGTTCTTGTGATATCAAGTTTCACAAAATGACGATATACCTTTGACTGTTAAATCGTGGAAAAAATATTAACTTTCTATTTTATACTATTTCTTACCCACGAACTATGTATATATATTTTTTATTGCCATTTTTAATTGTACTGAAAACAGTATAATTTATTATTAGCAGATTTTGCATAGTTTTAAATTTAAAACAGTCTCTTCTAAAAATTTCCACTAATGTTTTATTTCGAAAATTTTAATGGCGTACTCTCGTTGCGAAAAATATATTATTCGCTCTCATGATCCCTGCATTTTGCACTCTGTTGCAAAGCTAAGCATCCCAACAGCATCTAAAATAACAATGAAATTCCAACCGCTACTAACATTTTGCTTTCTCGTATAGTATGTGTAACACAATTCCTGAAATCTCAGCAGCTTTGTAGTTCTACTCAGATTTTCGGTTTGGTGCCCAACAAGTAAGAACAACCTCAAAATGCTGTCAAACTCCCACTTAAAATACGGAAATCCTGTTTGCCTGATGATGAAAAGCTTCAACACGCCAGGGATTAGGTAGATCCAATTGCAAAAGTTGCGCACAAATTTGATTAGAGAAAATTCCACTTTTGAGGATAAAGTTCACTACCCATTTGGAGCCAAAATGGTGGTGCCTTACAGAGAGATACATGTATATAAATGGTCCAGTATCTCCACTCCCTTTGTGAGATAAAGCACTTCTAATCTTACTGAATTATTAAAATTCTCTTGAGCCAAAAGAGTGCTTCACTTGCATTTGAGGATTTCGCTGCTTTACTGCAATGACGAGTTGTATTCGCTTCACTAATTCCAGCTATTTAATCAAAAGGTTGGTAGTGAGGCACCCTAATCCCTTCTATCCATTGAGAGTGCGCTCTGAAATTCTCGAATTACTGAGTTTCCTCCATAAAGGACAGGACAGAGATCGTATATCACGTTTCGACAGAAAAAGCGGAAATTATCAACAAATAAATTTCCGGGTGAGCGTTAATTGTTCCTACAAAATTTATTTTAAATGAAATAAAAGCTACAATTTCTAGGGAAAGGCTTTAAATTCCTCCGGGGAGGAAGAACATATTCCTTCATGGCCATTCGTTAAAATGTATGAAAGGGTATAAATTGCATTAAAGTGGCTTTTGGTTTCATTAACTCAGCTTTAGCGAACAACGAAATTTTCACGTTATTGTTTTATGTATCCAATTGATTTTATTGGAAGTAGATTTTGGGGTTCTACAATAAGAAAACAAAAACCTAGCGTTTTGGCTGGCTTCCACATTTACTGAGCCGTTGTTGAATTTAATTAAAACGATGCGAAGATAAAATCGATTCAATTTTATTTGAAACTGGGAACTTAAGAAAACAGCTTAATGCCTATTTCCGATAAAAACGTTGTATATCTCCAGGATGGTAACAATTTCTGTGCAAAGTTCAGTGAAATCGTGATTTTACCGCTGACTCCAAGGGGTTAGAAAACTCAATGGAAATTAGGCCTTTGATGGATGAACGAAAGAGCAAAGGCCATAGAACGGAGCCTTTTGGTAAGGCAGTATTAATCTCACAGCGGTCAGAAGTAATACCATTTAATATTAACACAGATTGAATAGCTAAGTATGCACTTTTATATTCATTTGGGAAAAAAGAGGTAATATGCTGAATTGATTGAGTGTTGCTAAAAGGGAATATCCCAGGCTCTACGGAAGGCCAGCGCAATCACTTTTAGTATAAACATTTATCTTCTCCAGACAAGGGACGAAGTAAATTACATTTTGCTCAAGATTATAAGAAGAGGCCGCCAGTTCATCCTTAATCCCGGACACGGACAAACACATATAATCCATTCCCATGGTGAAACGGACCAGAGTCCACTGAGACCTGATTATCTAATATGTCAGATTTAAGCCAAGCTTCGGAAATGTAAATATATACACATATGATACTATAAAAGTTTGATATGATACGATCACAAATGCATTTAAACCAATCCCCCAATTTTATACTCATCCCGACAGGCGTATTATAGAGTAGAAATCATCCTCTGAGATTTAAGACCATTTCAACAAGCAATTTTGTTCAATATGTTCAAGAATTAATTGCCAAAATCACCGGAGGGGGAGTTTCATTTCCGTAGCAAATTGTTATCGTGTTCAATTCAAAGATAAATTCAAGGGTGAATTTTTTTTTCTGTTTGAGAAAATTTTCATTAAACTTTAGCAATTTTGTGCATCTGAACATTCCCCTCTTAATGGCTAGCGATCAATCAGGAAAGTAATAAATTACCCCATCGTCAATTTGCAGAGTCTTGATGGATCAGCGGACGTGTCAATCTACCCTCGGCTTCTTATTAAATCTAGCGCGTATTTTCTTTTATTGCTTTGGCATTATGTGGATTCGTTCACCAATCAAATCTGAATGTATGAATCATTCATTTCCTTTAAGGAATCCCCAGTACTAGATTTTATTTGTTCACGGTTTATTACTTTTGCAAACTCATTAATTTCAGCATGGAAGCGAACTGTCCTTCGGGGAGGAAGTTTTGCATGCGCTGTCCCTTGTTGGAAGGAATTCTGTCACAAGTTTCCTTCATTGAAGATATATTCCCTGAAAAGTGGGTAGATGTCACCATTCAGATCACTGGGGTGTATAGTCTTCCTGTACTGCAATAGCATCCTTTATGTAGGCGCTGTAACCGGACATTGCATTAGACTACTTGTTAAATAGAGGCAACTTGGTTCAATGACTTTTTATTGAAACATTTGTAACCTCCGTCCGCTCGATAAATACCAGACAGCTGGACTGACTGGAAATAGCTCTGTTCAGTCCGAGCAATCCCATTGGAATCACTTTTACATTCAGGGGCCATTTCGTGTTAATTGTTTGCCTGAGACTTGCTCTTTATGGAGGAGCTTCCCCCTAAAATGTCGCTTAAGCTTTGGGTTAAGTTCTCTAAAAGTTAAGAGAATATGAAATTTTCACAGATTTTATTGTCAGACAGCATGCAAAACTGCTATTACAGTTAAGAAACTTCTTTAATAGAGCCCAAGAAAAACGTAAGAAAACCGACTGACAGCGGAAAATCTTAAGGAATTTAGCTGAGAAGTTAAGAAGATATTTCAGTGCGACTAAAGTTTTGTTCGTTTGATGAGATTTTTATAGGTTTTCTCTCCGAGTACAGTAAAATAAGTTTAGGGGGGCTAAGCATATTTAAATTCTAAAAATTTTTGGGCTAAAATTGTGCAAGAACCTGAGCTTTAGTTCTTAACCTTGACCTCAATTCTGTTTGTAGGGAATTTTAAATTTTTCTATATGGAACATATCTCTTGTAGAGCATTTTTCATAGACCAATTGAATAGAAAAATAATATCTATGTAACTAAGATTGTTCAAAATTCCAAATATTAATGTAAAATATAGTGGTCCTGCGGTAGATTCCTATGGAATACCAAAGTTGATAGAGAATATCTTGGTAGCTAATAGAGTCAGATTTCGTTTTTTAAAATAAAAAGGAGGATGAAATTCGTTAATTAAAAATAAAATTCAACCCTGTGAATAAATTTATTTTGTTTATTTTTTGGTTTTCAATTTAATCTTGAGCAGTCATTTTGGTGCAATCTGGTAGTTTTCCTTAAGATTCTCATAAAAGATAAATAAAGATATAAAAGAGACCTAACTTAATGTATCCTTTCTTTAAATTGTCGTTTTACTGTTTTAACACATTCGCTGCCAGCTACGAGTATACTCGTGAAACTTTTAAACTCTCTCTTACGAAATATATTTTTACACATACTTTTCTCACAAAACCTTTTCTACTAATTATGGTAGTGAATGGGTTAACTTCTTCACATTACATAAAAGCTCATAAAGCTCGTAATGTAGAAATAATTTGGAACTACTAATGTGAAATTGTTTCCGGTTGCTACAGTTTCTGTTCTATAATTCATAATTTCGGAGAGAATTTAATACCTGCTTACCTATGATATCTATAACTTTCCTTAATGCGTAAACTGATACACTGCAGTTTGTTTGTGTAATCTACCTTTTTCAATTTACCTTTTCGGCATACATTCAACACCCGGCGATAGCTGCCTTTGTTTATTACATCATAAAGAGAATAACAAGTTAATCTCAACCATCAAAACAAGTCGAAGTTAGATCCTTTAATATTTCAACACCCTCTTGTGTTGTTATAGGGTTGCTTTCGTTACTCTCCTTTCCTGCGCTGCATTTTAGTTCCGTGTATCCAATTCAATGCTTGTTACAAAACCACTCGCTGCAATAGACAATCAGGAAATGGCACCCAAGGGGATTAACTTTTGGACCAAACTGAGGCTCAATCATAATCAGAGTGCAAACAGTACATTGTCAGCGGACTAAGGGGTAAAGATTTAGCCAGTCCAGGACCAGTCCTGGGAGTGGATGTGTGTGTGTGAAGCAATGTGCCATAATAATGCCAGATAAGGTTTTAATGTGCTTTCATTTTCAAGAGGCCCTAAAATTGAATTATTCTGAGTTGATGCTCTGATTTCAGATGGTGGCTGCTCTGATGGGAATTAACTTGAACCCTTGGCACCGGTCGTCATAACTCCTGTCGGTAGAGTTTCCAGAGTCCAATCATAAACAATGCTCGGGCACACAAAGGTTAGCTCCATAGTGGTTCATAATCAACACAGGAAGTTGGGAGAAAATGGCTCTTTTATTTCAATGTAGGGAGTATCTCACGCAGCCTCCCCAGGGGCCAAAGCTATTTGCGATATTGAATAGATGCTCGAATATGTTAAGGAAAGTTACCTTCTTCGCCTAGACTGTGTTGTTTCCAATTAAACCGGAGTGATTTGTTACAAGGAACATATTGAACTCTCCAGACCTGGAGTTATATCTGAGGCATTTCATATCTTGGCTCTCGGTTTTTGACCGAATGGAGTAGGGATGCTATCGATATGAAAAATTCTTTATTGTTTCCCAACAAAGTGGGACCCTTGAAAACATTTAAGGGCATTCTCTGCTGCCGATATTAAGTTTGAAAAAGTCATTAGATGTGTACTCGTGTCGAGTCGTTGAAAAATCCATTATCCACTCTTGATGGCGAAGTACTCTGTCGTCGTTCTACTAACAGTTGTACGAGTCCTACCAGTTTCACCAGACCATCGACATTCGAAATCCTCTCATAAATCAATTTACGTTTCTGGTATGGTATACTTTGTGACATACTCATAGTCCTCCACCCTGGGTGTCTGATAGCTTCCTTGCATTTTATTCAAAATGTTGTGTTGACAAGGGAGGAGACGGGAAAGAAGATCATTGCTGTTATCATTCAATCATTGACTTGTGCCGGTAGAGAGCAAAAAAGGTAAAAAAAAACGTGAAAAGCAGATCCATTTGCAAAGGCTTTTTTCTGTTGTCGATTCAACAGGGGGGAACCTGTCGAGCTTTCGTATAATGGGACACAATTAACTCAGACTTTCAATAATGTTTACTTATGTCAGAACACTGCTTTTGGGGAGATTCAAACAAACTCTGGAACGCATACGAGCACCTTTCCCAGAGTTCAGGTACTAAATCGAATATCCGAAGCTTTTAAAGTATGTCAGGAATGTTTTAAAAAGCAATTGGGGTCCATATCAGTACTTTGGTTTATTAATTAAATTGAAAGGATAATTTGTTTTTCACGTAGGCTTTCATCTTGCCTCAGTACTTCGTTATTCGTACAGGATAGGACAAATATCCAATTGATATAATGCGTGGGAATGTGTGTGACAGAGCGTTATCATGTGGCAGAATTGCAAGTATAACAGAACGTTATCGGTTATTGCACAGGATCTATTTTTATTAATTTTCGAATTGTTTACTAGTAGCGATTGTACTTTAAAAATGTGTTTACTGGAATTGTACAAGAATAGGTGGAAAACATTTCACCATGTTAGCATACTTGCTTACTTAAGTATAGATCTGTAGCTGAAATGGAGTAAACATTGAAACATTTATCACAAAAATTGCACAGCATAGCACTGAGTTGTTATACCTTTATGTACTTCATTTTTTGGCTATTCTGTTCACGTATGTCCATTTTCAACAAGCTACCTCCTGAACTGCAGAATTTTGTTGCATTTATTGTTTGATCTTGTTACTTAATAATGGAGTGATTTTTCATGAATACCTTAAGAACAATTTCGATTTTCACTAATTTTCCTCTAATGAAATTTGATATGTGCGAAAAATCTGGCTGCATCTTCGCACAAGCAATAAACTTGGGGTCCATTATTTGTTAAAAATACTATGTGCACCCTTTGTCTAGCTGCCAGTTCCCTTAAATTAAATACAATTTTTCTTGTGATTCTTTAAATACGTAAACACTGCAAGTAAAGCGGGGAGAAGAAAGTTCACTAGAACTCCAAGAAATATTATCAGCACTTTTTCATAGCCACGAGTCCTTACAGCGTGAATGTTGCAGATCTCTGGAATGCCAAAAGGTAGTGTAATTCCAGCAGTGAAACATTGCCACACACCCATCAGGGGTTCTGATATTAAAACGTCTTTCGCTTCGTTCTCTAGTTGCCGGAATTGGTACGTCCGGACTAAATGTTGTATTTCTTCAGCCCATCGCTGGAGGCTCCACCAAATGGGCCTCTCCGCCACATAATGCAAGAAGGCTCTCTAGTAAGACAAAGGCGAGAAAAAAAAAGTCACCGAGGCACTTACTGCTAATGTTTTGATCTATGGGAATATAACCGCTTGGACCCTCCGCGTTCCCTGGGCCTTTCCAATACAGAAAAAGGATAAGGTGCTTTCGCTAAGAGTAATAGCATCCGATGTCATTGCATATTTAAAACCCCATTTTTACACGAGTATGGGCTAAACTCCTGGGGAATAAAATGGAACGATCCCTCAATACGACACACGGCAGAGGAGTAACCCTGGCATTGTGGTGTTATCCGAAAAGTGAATAGCTTGGTGTGCACAGTGGGTGGCAGTTACGTTAAATCAGTTTGAAATGTGTAAGGGCGTAAAGCGTTAAGGTGTTAGCGTTAGAATGACAACTCTTGAGTCCTTTTGTATCATGACTTGGAGTCATTTAGCATATGACCTCATCAATGTAAATGAACCCAAAAAAACATTAAGGTTTTGATGATAGGTTATCCACCAGAAAACTCTTAGGATAAAAATGTTTTTTTGGTACTTTTGCTTTTGCGGGTGTTTAAGAGGATTTCACATTTCATTTCAATTGCGTTTTTCAGGAAGGGTGGATTTCTGTGAGAAGGAATTTTGAGCGTTTTGAAGAAGGGATGTATTTTATGACCTCTTAAAAGTTTGTTTTACCACCAAAGTGATACTTAGTGGTGAAGTATAATACTAGGCAATTGGAATTATTAGGACACTAATGCTGCTTCTTATATGTATGGAAGGTAATAACGGAACCTATGGAAAGTTAAAAGTAGTGTGAAAATAGTGTGATTAAAAATCAGGACTGCTGTAGGGAATCATTTCGTATTCCATTCTAATATTGTTTATATTGTTCTCATACTACCTACGTCTCTAACAATATATTCAGTTACAGTTCACTTCTGGAAGAACACTTCTTATAGTTGGTTGATTCAAATGAAATTACGAACCTTGAGTTCACAGTGAGCCAGGGGTGGTTGTGCTCAAAATTGGAAGTTCTAGAGAGACAGAGTTGTAGAGGTGGTTAGAATTGTAAAAGAGTCGTTATAGCCGATAATTAATTTTTAATTTATGAGTTATACTGTAAAGTAAACATACTCTCTTCGTTTGTGTACGAGTCTACTGCCACACCATAAAGAATAACTAATGGCTTTCAAATTAGTTCACACTCGCTTCTCTGGGCTCTTCGTTTAGTAGCTACAAATGGTTAAGAAGCCAGGAGAAGGAAAAGTTTAAATGCTTTCAAAACGCTCATGCATTGAAAGCATATGGGAATTACCCCAGATTCGGTAGTGACGACCAAAGGGAGTTATAAAGTACATAAACTTCGTTTGTTAGTGACAAATACAGAAGGAAGGATTGGTTTGATGGACTAAGTTTTGCAGTGAGTTGTTGTGATAAACGTCTAATCTTGCTTCGGACATTAGCCCTGGTGATTTAAAAGCTGATATATTCGCACATTTTCCCGTGGTGTCGAGTATAAATGTATTTGCTGAGGGTTTAGGATCTGGCAGGAATTTCGAACTGAAATCATCTGTGAAGCCAGATGCATTACGGAAGCCACGTCCAATACCTCTGTGATTCCTGTGAAAGCTGAGACCGATTGGGATCCTAATATCAGCACTAATGTTTTTGTTCTGTGTAAACATCTACTTCAATTCGATTATTATCACTTGATTCCTCTGATATTCAATGTTCTTTCAGGCACATAAATGAGTTTGTTTTTTTACCATAGAGTGCTAGAAGGTAACGGTAAAAACAAAGGTATACTTTAAGTGCTATCGATCTAAATGCCTGCCTAAAACAGCTGTCCGCCAATTGAGTTGAGAAATTTCATTAGTTATAACAATTTTAACAAATTGTATTATTGAAGCTTCCCAAATTCAATCACATAATCCTGACTCTTCGTAATACAAGATTTTCCTACTAAACAATTTTCAAAGTACCTTAATTTCACCAAAGATTCCGGCACAAAAGAGAAAGTTTAAGAAAAAAAAAGATAGAATTGTGTGGATGGAGAGCACTAGGGGATCAAATTCTGTATCGGATAATAAATAATCGATTATTCATGAGTTTATATTCTGTCTGGAGGAGTGGTACATTTTAAGTGAGCAACCATCCATGCTCTCTAAGGTTCGACTCATCTATGATGATGATGATGATGCTGATGATGATGTTGCTACGGAAATTTTAAAGTTTAAACTTTGGACTTGAGTTGTATGTTCGTTCTTCGTTCCTTCCATCAAATGTCTGAGAGGAGATTTTTGTTTAATTAAAATATAGAAGAGTTCGTTTTAGAACTTGATTTTGGAAGTCATAATTAAAGTCAACTTTGTTGCGTTATTAATTAAATTGGGAACTCTCCGTAAAGTCTTTCACGAAATTTCATAATTACGGAAAATTTTTTCTTTTTAATTTTACGGTTGAAAATTCATTCGGAAAGATGTCTATGTCGAAAATTTAGAAACATCATAGAATTAAAATTTAAGGATTTTGAAGAAGTTTATACTGTTTTCATCTTGCTTAAGACTGACCTGACGTCTTCATAAGAAAAAAAAAGTTTAGGAAATTACATTTGATAACCTGTTACTGGTGATTATATAATACTTGTTGAATGCTTGTGCTTGCTGCAAAAACGGTTTAAGATAATCTTAAAATTTCTTGAGTGTTTCTGCATCAATGAGAAAATAGTGCGAATTATAAGCGAAGAGAAAATTTTTAGAGATTAGTTCGGTGGGATATGTCGCTTTTCACTCGGCATTTTTTTTTTTTTCATTTATACATCAGTTGCGATAAGTTATTCAAGAATTATTAACGAAAATAAAAGGTTTGTTACAATTTAATATTTTTATTACAGAAATTTAGATTTTAGGAACATTATTATAAAATCACTAAAATGAGAAGAAACGGTACGGTAGTAATTACATAAATTAATTTTTGCCAAAAACTGTTCAAGGATTCACAGGAGTTAATCCTTGAAATTTTTCCAGGAAATCATTCTATTCCCCATAATTTAATCCAGCCTTGATGAGCCAATTCCAGGAATTGTTTTCGTATTTCCTGTTGATGGTAATTTCTATTCAGTCTTTGGACATCGTGGCTAATTGTTAGTTACGTAACACGTAGAAAAATATTTATAACAGACAAATTGTTATTCAAGAAGTTGGAGTAGGTAGTTTCGTGATTAAATTGGGTGGGAGAATAATAAAAGATGCAATTCTATAGGCATCAAATGTGATTTTATTTGAAAAGGTCCAATTGCATAGAAAACTCATCCTGGGAGAGATAAGACGTCAGTATTTTCACCCTCCAAAACAATAGTCAACAAATTTTTTCCAATGCTCTTATAACTATGAATCACAAGTGTTCCATTCAACTGTACTTTTCCAAGAGTAATTAATTTTTACAAATCTTTACGTTCATCAAGTACTTCCCTCTCCTATTATTATTTATTTGAAATTCTGTGTATTGAGACGAAAAAACGGAGGAATTTTGGGGAAAATGTTTCTATTAAACCAAGACGCATCAAAATTTTCAGTGTCTTAAGTTGCTTAGAGTTGGCAAAGGAGAGGCTAACTTAAATATTTATCCCTTAATTACTTCAAATGTTTATCTGAAAAGGAATACTCCTTCCCCACGAAATTTCTCAACAAACTTTGCCTACACTAATTCACTTGAAGCAGCTTCTCGTGTGTCCCTTTTATGATTTTCTTGGCATTTACTTCAATATTTCCGCTAGATCCATTCAAAAGAAACACTTTTTTTTGAAAATTTATTATGTGATGTTGTTTAAGACAACTGGACGCCTGAAGCAAATTTCGAGAAGTGCCTCCTTGACCACAAAGTATCCTTTTCAGGTATCACTTGCTGGAAAATCAGGAGTTGGCCTCGAGCTATTCGTAAAAGGTCTGAAATTTTATTAAAATGAAAACAGCATCAAGTGGAGGATTTCCTTTGTGGGAACCATCAAAATGGAGGGACTGACAGGGATCAAAGGTAACAACTACCGGCTCTTCAGCAGCAAATTTATTTTAATTTTATGGGCAAAGAATTCAGGCCTTCGCTCAACAGCAATAAAAGTTTATTATGGAAATTTTAAGCAAACACTTCCATGCAGAGCGCCTGGGAAAAGAGGACTTTTGATCAAATAATCTAAACCGAAACAGCCCGAAGTCAAACTCGGGAGCGGTTAATGCAAGCAGACACATCAGTGATGTAGTGCCATCCAGCGACGGATCAACTCATGTGCAAACTTTGAAAGCCAAGGAAGCATCACAGTTGTGGTGTAAACAAGAAAACATATCCTGTATAAGAGGAAAAAATCAATAAGCTGTCGAGGGATGGATAAGTCGCAGTAAAATCCCCCGAACAACAACGGCCAGCGACCATATAAATTGCTCTCCACATAGTCGTCATCCTTCCAGGGGATTTATTCCATCTAAAGTTTAGCCAAAGGGAGGACGGAGGACCACCACATTTGAGAGGGTGACGCCGCGTTTTGTTTATCTCATAGCTTTGTCCCATTTTGTATATCGACAAAATCGGCCCAATCTAATTGATGAGTTTTCTGTCATAAATTATCTCTATAGCTGTCGGGAGTGCGGAGGAAGATCACCCTAACTGTCTTCACCGCATGAGATGAACAACCGGCTAGTGCAAGGAAGGAATCAATTTTCTTCTAGAGTTATGGATGAGAGATAAAATCCTTCAGCTAAATGTGAACATATCCAGCCGGGCGGGGGAATCCTATGACAAGTTGAGTCATAATTCTCAGTGAAATTCAATTTATGGGTGCGCTTTTATGTGCGGAAGGACATACTTGTAGGGGTCAAGTGGCTTATATGTATTTTCGGTTAATTTTTGATATGAAATTTGTCCAGCTCGAGGGGAATTTATTTTTATGACTTTCCAGATATTTAAGGATTTTCTCGTTTCATCGCCAGACTTTTAGTGGCATCAAATTGAACGTGTCCTGAAAATGTTCGTAATTCTTTTATGAATAGGTTGTTTTCTGTGCTGTTGCTGAATGGAATCTGTTCAATAATTCAAGATTTGAGAGTCAGAAAAACAAAACAAATCCCTCTCTAAACAAGCGTGCTTGAATTGAAATACAAAAGAAAAGATAAATTGCGCAACACACAAATTAAAGATCCTGATGAAAGTGCTCCAATTTTCGGTTGAATTTCATATTTCTCTCTCGTTTATAGAACCCACTAAAACGTTGTCACTGTACGGTCGTCTTCTGGAGTACTTGTTCCTCTAAACAAATTGGGGCTCTGAGATCTTTTACCATGTTATCAGTTGCTTCTGGTGAGTCCTTGTGAAGCTCGTGAATTATTGTCTCGGGTCCAACATAAAAGGCATCTCCCATCTCAGCGTTTTGTTTTCTGTACCTTTCAAAATTATGTGGTGGCAGGTTCTTAATTAGACCAGAGTATTATGGAATTGCTGCGTCTTCAAACTCAAGAACCCTTGATCGGGATTTGACTTCTTCCTATTTTTGCTCTACTTCGATTGTCGACACGTGGAGAAGTCATAGTTTTTCCCTTCAGTTCTTTCTTCCAGGTTGGGGTTTTCGTAATCTCGCAGTTTTTGGGAAGAATTTTCAGAGCATTTTCAGACAGCACTTCCTCTTTTTTCTTGATGCGATTTTTCGCAGAGAGAAATAATCAATAAGTTTCTTAATTGGAATAAAATATCAACAAACGACTTTTAAACATTTTGATCGAGCCCAAAGACTGAAAGTTCGTAGAAAGAAAATCCTTCTACAAAATAGGAACGTTCATCAGTTAATGTACACAGGGAAATCAACAAATTTGAGTCTACAGCTAATCCTACTGGCCTCGCGAAATGTAAAGTTGCACATCATCTGCATATATTAGGCAGATAGTTGACGTACATACTGAAAAGAAGAGGACTCAGAATAGACCTTTGTGGGACACCGGATGTGATGCAACATACATATATATATATCAGAAAAACAGTCATTTATTCTAACCTACTGCGTTCGCTCCGTCAGAAAGCTATATATTACTTCAACCATGCCCGAAAACGGCAGACAATTTCTCAAGTCGATCGAGGCTATCAAAGGGTCTAGGGAAGTAGGGCAGAACCGCATAGAGTGCTAGATTCTTCAGCCTTCTAAACCGATAATGTATAAACAAAGGTATGGCATTTTGTCTTACAACTCAAGAATTTAGGTAGCCATGCTCATCAAACAATCGGATTAAATTCACCGTAAAAAAGGGCCTGAAACATTTGTCAGGCTAAAAATAATTCAGAATTTCTCTCTGTTTGTTTTGGAAAACCATTTTAATTATGATACTACGTGGTTTCCCATCAATAAAATAATCTAGTTAAAGCTGGTGTAGTAGAATTCATGAACCACACTGTAAGTTCAGGTAAAGTTTGAAAATTACCATCAAATTGTTAAGAGTATATTCCAGTAGCATTCAAGTGCATTCATCAAAACTGTCCATAAACTATATCATCATTTGCATCAAGCAAGCATCAACTCAAAGAGGGGGTTTCGACCCCATTATCCAGCCATAGATTTGCAATTGCTATTATGTTATATGATAAGCAAAATTGGGGGCGGTTCAGCGACGATTTAATGAGTTTACGATTAAAAGGAAATTTCTGAAAATGATTCCACTCAAAACATTTTGTAGAATTTGTGGTAATTTTATCTTCAAAAGCAATCCCGTCCTAAAAGCAACCCGCAGCGGATGTAACTTTCGGACTCTGCGAGAAAGTGATTTAATTCCTATCCAAAATTACCTCAGCCGCTCACAAAATTTGCTAGCACACGCAAACGCGACCTTTTCACAGATTAATTTCGTATGAACAAACAAAATTTTTAAATTATGGAGCACATCGTCCGTTCTGCTAGATTATTTGTCACCTTGCTCACACCTAGCTATTTCAGTGTAGGTATACGAAAAGTTTATCATCCACCCTGAAGTTGGCTATTAAACAACATTCCGGCCGGATCCAATTTCATCCGCTGAAATATTTTGTCAAGAATCAAAACATAAATATTCATGACAAATTATCAGCACTCTTGGCCGTGCTCGTATATAGGTAGCCCCAGTGGCCGTATGCGTGTGAACATGTGAAATTTTCCCCAAAATCCATAGTAGACATGTATTTCGGCTCGTTTTAAAATGCCCTTCCAAAGGTAGTGGGTGATGTGGGTGGTGAGGGTGGTGAGAGTGGCGAGAAACGCAGATAGGAATAACAAATAGCCACTTTCGACCCTTGCTAGAAGGTGTCTCTGAAGACAAGTCAAGGCGTACAAATGAATTAATGTAAATTACACTCATGGGAAAAATAAACAGCCCACCCTACCAGTCCTGCATGTGTTCCATTCAGTACGAAGGATACGTTATGGGGCATGAGGGTACTGTGCCTGCCCAAATGTGCTCCATTAGTAATCTGGAAACACATTCTAGGTTCGGCCAGTCGTTTCTGCATTTCAGAACTGAACAAGCAAAGCATGAGAACGGGGTTGAACCCACGAAATTTTGTTTATTTTTATTTACACTGCACAAATTTCGCCCTTGTCCGGAGATAGTAACATCTATCTAATTTCCCGGGTGGATTACACTAATTAGCCTGGACATAGAAACTTTTCCAGCTTCTATAGTAAAGGTGTGAAAGAGCACAATAAAGTCCTGAAAACTTTCTAGGATGAAAGGGTGAAAAAAACCACCCAATGTTAACAAACAGAGCGTTCCGCAGTTTGAAGAGGTTAGCACAAATCGCACAAGAGGCAACTATTAGAGTATTTTTTTTACTAAATCCCACGTAAAAGTAATTATAATTCCGATCCCAAAATCAAACTAAATGCCCTTTAGTGCTGAAAAGGTGCCACCGGCTGCAGAAATTAATTAGTTACAAATCATTTAATTATGAGACATATGCCTTGTGGTCCCCCGCTGCTCGGCAGGTACGAAATCCTATCGAAGCTCTTTATCTAATTGATTCCTGGTGGCTGTTTAGGAAATGGGTAATGTTAAGGGGCGCTGTGGGTTAATGTGACTTTCTAAGGGCTTTTGAAGGTAAACGAATTAGTTATGTAGGGATGTTTTCGATTCAGGGCATTATGCCAAGGTAGGCAATCTCTGCGTTAATTGATTTCCTTCGTCTTCTCTAGTTCTCGTTCATTTCATAATACCCAAATTGATTGTCCTTGAGGCAATTATCCTTAAATAGATAAGGATGTTTCGTTTTGATGGTTTTTATTCATTGTTTTTTAGAAAGCCGGTCAAGGAAGTCTTTAATATACGTTTTGTTCTTAAAGATATTGAACCGATTAGTGCGACGATTCTTTGTCCTGTTATGACTTTATGCAGTCCTTTCCTTGTTCCTTATATCGTTAGACAGAAAACAATTGGGTGTGTTTCCAATTGCTACAGTTAAGTCCCTATTTTATCCTTTTTAATATTTTCTTTACAGCTTTCGATGTTGTTAAGGGTTCCAAACTGGGGCCTTTTCTTTTCATTTTGCATAACAATTCAATAATGTCCTCCCTAGGTCAGCAATTCAGAAACGATCCTTGTAAAAATACCTTAATTGTAAATGCATCTCACTGAAAAGGGTACTTACTCCAAGAATCCCTTCGTTTCTCAACGTCTTCATTACGTAAGTAGACTAGAGTTTAGATGCACCGATGAGAGCCTTTTACTTCGCTGGATCAAAACACTTCACATTTCTGCAATTTATTTTTGTTTCTTAGTCCTTCAAAGTTTACCGACATTTACTACGCCTTCTGCGCTTGTACCAAGCAATTAATAAATAGCTCTATACAATGAAAGCTATTAGTCCAACGCCTCCCATCCTCTAAATCTCGAGCTAATTATAAAATTTCTCTAAAGTCCGATGTCGGACTCATTCCTTTAATTAAACAAAACTGACCGCAAGAAGGCGAAGAAGTTGTGCTTTTGTTACTCAAGTAATTACCAGACTAGAAAAAAGGCCTGAAGTAAACACTTTTCACAAGCAAAATCCAGAGGCTGGGAAATGAGCAGAAAAGCAACTTCTTGGAGGATGGCTAAAGAATTATATGTACCTACAATTTTCTCTCTTACCCCTCTCCTTTCCCCTCCCCCTCCCACTCAGAGTTCAGGTGGGATTGTGGGGCACAGAGCAGACCTGCTTGATTAACATTCACAAATGTTGGCTTAATTAATAGGTTTTTTATGGAGTACCTTTTCATTGATTTTATTCGATTCACCGGGGAGAGAGTAAGGGAGGTGTGAATATAAACTTTATCAAAGCCTTCAAAGTTTACCCCCTTCGAGAAAGAAAATACCTTTTTGTGTTGCGCCCTCAGGTGCAGATTGATTCCTTGGAATTTGTTACGGCAAAAACGTAAATGAATTATCAAATCATTTGCTTCTTACGTGTTTTTTGAAAATGAGTTTAAGTCAACAAAATTTCTGTGATTTCTGAACTTTCTCAGCACGAACAGGGGGGGGGGTGAACGATTTCATTTTCGACACGATGTGATGTTCTGCAAAAAGTTTTTCGTTGACGTAGGGGGATGCTCATTTTACGGTTGGTGATCTGAGGCGGGAGGTGTTGCAGAAAAGAAATCGGAACTAATCAAAACAAAGAGAACTGGTGTGACTGTTCGAAGTGAAAGTTTTCCCATATTTCAACTTTTTCCCTCATTCAGACATTCCTCTGCTCCCTGGTAAATCAAAGCTGAATCCAATTCGGGGAAAATGACAACAAAAAAGTTTGTCTCTTGACAAGATTTAAACCTTTTTCCGTGTCAAGGCATGGCACGCATATTTTATTTACAAAGGACCAACATTAGCTTTCAGTCAATATAGGGTGAATATGGAGTTGGCGAGGTGTAGATATGTAGGGTGTGTGCTGGGGCTCTCTTTGACAAGGCCGTAAGTGGATATGCAAATTTCCTTTATCTTGTTAAAGAGAGTCAACACTTTTGGACTAAAGTAGCTGTTTATAAAGCAGCAGGTGATGATGCCCATCCTTTAGGACATGAATTCTTTTTCTAAGGCATTGAAAGATCTTTTGAATTGGGAAAAGATAGGTTAATAGATAAACAGATAAAATGGAAAGTATTTCATTGTTGTGACCTAAGTCTGGAAGTTGTTTATTACGAGAAATAGTTTTCCTTTTAGGCTATTATTTTGGAAATATATATTCTGAATTGAATTACATGCTTGAATTTGTAAAGCTTTGCTGTAGTTCCACTTTTGGTTACGCCTACAAAAAAAAAACTTTCTTCACTTCACTGATGAACAATGATATTTTTAATTTGGCAACAGGAACTAGTTTCAGGCAATTTATTGTATCTGGACATTTGATGTTGTAATTTATGTATTTATGCTAGTAATTTAATAAAATAAGGTATTGTGGTATTTTGTAAAATCACTTACCTTGCGGAAGAAAGACCGCCACTAGTATCACGAAATAAGCATCCAGAGCAGTAGACGGCCACATATTGAACTTTGGTACATAAAAGCAGCAGTTAATTTCCTCACAATAGCAATATTTGATATCACTGAAATTTTTGTCTCATTACTCTACAACACCGCACTTAAATCTGTTACAAATATATTTTTCACTTTGCATATTTCATCAATTTTTACATCACAGTTTTTCCCACTATTCTGAATCCATCTATAACCGTGTGTGCCGGTTTCATTGGAGTATTGTTGAAGAAGTTGGCATCTTGCAGATCGCCAGAGGTCGATACCTAAGTGAAATACAGAAATAATGATTATAAAGTAACCTCTTTCACTACTGGTGAGTTGTCGCAACACTACTGATGCTGTTCGCCTTCAATTTTTAATGAAAATTAAAATTACGAGCCCGAGCTCTTACCCACCATGAATATTGAACGAACGAAACAGTGCTGATAGTGGCGGCATAAAAGTTACAAAAGTGCACTCCCACATACTTCGCTTAAATGGGTCCAATTTAGAAATTATCCTGGTCGTAAAATAGGTTTCCTTTTCCTGATAAAGGTTCACTTCGTCCCCTTGCATAGTATATCCTTCGACTTGGAAGGGGATTTTCATTCTTGGGAACGGATTATCCGGAACTACAAAGTATTTTGTAAGGAAAACACTAAAATGGGAGTTCGGTGGGACCAGAGGATGTAATGAATGGGAATTTCTTAATGCTGGTTCCTCAAGTCATCTTCTGGTCCCGTGCACTTAAAAGTGACTCAACCGTTAACTAACTTTTCCCCGGATGGGGTAATTTTGTGTAGGAGCACTAGCACCAGCAGAGACAGGCACGAAGGGATCAGTGGTGAGTGGATAATGTCTTCGGGTGCTCCAGTTATACTAATTAATTGGTGATAATTTGTGGTTTGCGGCATAACACAATTAGTAGATTAAGTTTGATTTAGAAATAGTGGAAAAGTAGGGTTCTTCTGGAAATTTATTACTGGATGGAGGTGCCCATTTGGAGAGCCCACTTGGCCACAACACAATTTCTATCCCATTCACACGAGTTCATTTCGTTAGGCCTTTCTGCGTCCGAATTTCTCAGCAATTTAACTCTGGCTTTATTAAAGACGAAGAAGTATCCATAAATCTTCGTTTTGCTCATTTTGCTGTTAAGCAGATACCAACCTCGTTTGCAATTAAGGTCGGACTGCCTGCTGTTCATAAATCACATACGAGTCGTACTTTAAGAGCGGATTAATATAAGTTTAATACTTAAATATTTAATCTATGTATCCTTAAATGCCTTGATATCTGTAGTCGGGGCAACACCGGCCATCCACACCCCCGCTCAACTTATTTATGAATGTAGGAAATTTATCTGATAATCCCTTTCTCAACCGAAGTACACCTCGAGGAAAGACGTTCCATAATTTCGGAGTAGCACTGGCGGGATAAAGAATGGAACGATTACTTTCTTCAGTGCTGTGGGTGGGTAGATAAAATTAAAACGTTTAAGCGTGACGACTTTTGGAGATTTTAATTTTGTTCCTGGAACTGGTTTTTGTTTTGAAATCGCGAAGTACGAGCACACCGGAGAATTATTGCAAAATACGTGACAATTTGTAGGGGGAAGGGGGCGACACCCGGATTGTTTTGCCTTTTTGTTTGAATAATTTTACCGGGTTTAGGCAAGATTATCGCTTTTAATTACTTTTGCAAATGTAAAGTGCGATAAAGAAAATGTGCTGATGCTCTGAATAGGATGAAGCCTTCAGATATAAAGGACGTTCTTCCGCAGTCATTTTAAGTTCAATAAAGTTTTCATCCGAAAGATTTAACTGTTTGGTGACTGAAGCTGCTAATCGACGACAACACAAGCCTTCAAGAAGAACAATTCATGATTTTAGTTGGATATCTAGAAAGATGCTTCCGAAATTTAACTGAAGGAGTTTTTTAAAGGTGAAAGTTGAATTTGAAATCCGATGAATTGGTAAGTGGTGGAATGTCCTTTAAGAAAGGCAAAAGAGAGAAGGGATTTTCCAAGTGATACAGATTAACACTCATAAAAAAATTCTCTTCTTTCAAAATTTCTGACTTTTGACCTATCGGTTTTTTATGTTTCCTTGCTAAAACCTTGGAAAAGCACAATAGTGTGCTAATGCCGTTCAGGGCATAATTGTGACACTATCTTACTAAAAGTGTCTTCTGACTTACGGAAGGCCCTTTACTTAGGACTCGGGGCATATCACTATCTTTGGTCCTTCTTGAGTTTACAAAAGTATTCGGCCACGTAATACTACTTCAAAAAAAAAAAAAAATACATCATAATTTTTCATTTACCTAAAATCAGTAGGTAGGTAATCATTTTTATAATGGTTTGCTTCTGCCAGGTGAGGTGCGCCAAAGTTGGATACTAAAATAATTAAAAGTATATTGAGAAGACATTTTTTATTTTTTGTTAATAACAAAAAATGAGTCATAAGAGATGAAATAATTAAAATATAAAACATTTTATGTAATATTATGTAAATTTATTGTAAATTGTCATCTAAAACAAACGAACCATATGATTATCCTAATTTCTTTTGTGTAACGAAATCCCAGGGAAATTTGAGGAAAGAGCTCTATACATCCGCAATTTAAAATTTCAAACGTAGTTGCCCCAGCAAACTAAGTACACTAATGAAATTCTAAAAATTATATTACATGAAAAAATGGATTTCAAGTTTTCTGACTAAGTTCATTTGAATTGAGTGCATACAACTACGGCTGTCCGAACCTTAAGTAACATATTCTATTCAAACATTAAGTACCTCTCCAATCAGAGTCCCGAAAGCCACATCGTACACAGTACGATTCTATTCAAAATGGAGAGCTTGATTACTGAAATTGTAAGAGCAATTACCACATGGCTCCATAACTCCGAAAAACTATCCCATATGAGAGAAATGAGCTCCAAACTTTGAATCGAAATATCTTCATTTTGTTTACTTCAAAAATTATGAGTTGAAATTTCCAAATAAAATTAGAGTCTTATGCACACTGCTACCCTAAACTCCTACTCCCGCACCATCAATGCCAAATTTAGGTTTAATCCTTTTAAAAACTATGTCCTGCAATGAAAGGCGGACATGGTAATTCACTTCAACTGATTTATTTCTCAATTACGGCCAATAAATCCGTTGCAAAGTAGTCTTAAGTAACCTCAATGATAGGAAAATGCTTCTGTAATTTATTACAATTCTCCCTGAAGACACATTTCTATTATGGACAAGATATGGTCGGCTTGATATCCTTAGAACTACAACTGAGTTCGTGATGTACATCCTTGCAGAGGAACCGAAGTACGCTTAAGATTGCAGGATTGCCGCCCACCACTAAAGTTTTGTATGTGGGTAGCAGTTAAAGTGAACCACATACCATTCAGTTTGCTTCCTTCACCCTCAACTTCTTAGAAAATTTCCCATCGCGATTCTATTGCCCGCCTACTTCACCTGTTACAAATTGGGAATTTATTGAAAGTTTAGAAACTATCAAAGATCGAAGTCATCGGTGCACAGGTATTGTCGAGGATGTAGCAACGAATCATCAGTACCATTTACTTCTATTCCACACGAATTTCTACCAAGATCTTCTGCAGGAATTATAGGAGATTTAGTAAAGAGTGGGGATCTACATTAAGCCAGGAAGTGGTGTAAAAGGAAACTTATGCTGAGATTATATTATATAGGATAGTATTGGGGGTACCAGTAGCAGTAGCTTCCTATCGATACTGAATATGTTCATAGCTTAAAGCTCTTTCTTTGCACGCCGATATCATCTATAGCGGAACGCATATGAGAAGTTTAGTTAGTGTAGAAGCGAAGGCACATTTGATTATATCCCTCATGAGAGTTATAACATAAAATGGTAGCCATTTAATGCTTTAATAGGAGCTATTCACTTTGAAGTTTCCTTGCCAATGGAAGATAAAATGAAAATGAATTTCAGTTTAAATACTTTGATGCATGTGTGCAGATCGATGGTTCGTTTTAAGGAGGTAAATTTTTGTAATTTTTCCACTTTTCTTTAAGATTATCAGAAGATTTACTTTTTACCACATCTCTCTCTCGAAATTTCCCAGGCCTTTCTGTAAAAATCCTCCACAGGAACAATAAACAACCATAAAAACCCTGAATTCAATGCAAGGTTTTCACCTAAGAAATTATGGTAAAACTTAGCAGGCAATTGATGACAGTAAATATTTCTGACCCCAATAAATTAAGTTGAATATTTGCATCTTCATCAATCCAAGTGTTTTAAAGACATGATTACTGACTTATGGAGTTTCATTTGATTAGTTCTAGTTATTGTAAATGACTGGAGTGCATGGCATGCATGAGGCTTAGTCGCTTATCTTTCCCAACATCTGTTCTACTTTTTTCTTCAAAAACTTTAAGAATAATAATAAAACGTAGTAAATTTTTCAGGACAGCTACAATCTTTTGTTTGGGAATTGTTCTCCGTTTTCCTAAGCTAGTGTGCATATTGATTCATTCATTGGTATCATACAGTTAAGATGTTAAGTACGTTACCATGTTACACAGGGGTCCATAGTCAGGCCCCTATCTTTCGCTATCTTTACTAATAATTTGCCATTAATTTTGGGATACAGCGAGATGGACAAAGGATACCATTCAATGAAACTTCTCCTCAAAAATAGCAGCACCAACTGCACCCAGGAGAGAACGAAGACCATTACTCCGAAGGCAAAAGATGGATGAGAAATTATAGTAGTATATGAGATTTTTGGATATTTTAATGAGTCACCCAAGAAACTAATATATCCTTATAGGAGAGGTTGAACCCAGGTTGAAGTTAGCCCATCTTGTGCATTTTGTATTTTTCATGGTTTTGATGTTAACTACATTTTTATGAAAACTCAGAAATTTTTCATAAAAAGCACCTCAATTTCGAGCTACTTTGAGGTACTGTCTTGAAATTTAAACTTGATCTTTTAGCCTTACATGTAAACATTACGTGAGCTTTGATCGGTCCAACAAGTTTTTGTCTGTATTACACTGCAAAACGATAGAGAAATAACCACATAGAGGATATTGGAAGTTGTGGTAAGAAGGAAACGATTTTGAATTAATGCTGAAATTTTTGAACACGAGGTATTAGAAGAGTTATATATTAGGGCAGTTATGCACAATCCTATACCCGTGGGTAAATGAACTTTGAAGCTTCCAGGATATTTTATATTGGGAACTTGAAAGCTCATTCTCAGTTTGAGCTGCACTGCATATAAGGGACACCTAAAGCAAAAGCTTTTTGACTGTCTTTTTTAAATTTTCATCTACTAATATCTAGGAGCAGAAAATTAATCTGTCGTTTTTATGACTGTTTTAAATTCCTAACATTTACCAAGCATGGAATGCTCTTTGCCAAATTCGTAAATCATTTCAATTTTAGTCCCAGCTATAATTAATTATCATTCTATTCCCCCACTATCCTTAATTAACATTCTAATCCTAACCCGATTATCTACTGTAAATTTATGTTTATGCGAGATTTTATGGGGGGAACATTTTTTTTGTTACTTTTAATCATCTCCGTTTAGTTACTGTCTAGCGTGCAGAACTTAATCACAATACACCAGCAGTGACACAATGCTCCACATCCATGGAATAGGTACCTACTTTATAAGAAGCGACCAAGATGATATAATCTCCTTCCTTTTCCAATTAAACTTCTTGCGACTAAGCCTATTTACTTAATAAATCCGAGAAAATGCGATTTCCTTGTACGTGCACAACGATTTCCAGGTTTCGGAGAGAGAGTAACGTTACGTTACGTTTCCGCGCTGCTGGTGTAAAAGAAAGATTTTGTACCTCGAGCTCGTCTGTTTTGTGTGCGTGGGGAGCACTTTACTTAATTAGTTTTTATATATACTAGTGTAGTGTGAAGTTTAATTTAAGTGGTCAAGTTATTTGCGACATTTTTTTATTACTCATTAATTTTCGCAAAGCTTTGGAAAGGTTTTATGAGAATATCTTTATGTTCATAAAAGAACTATACTATTTTATGGTTACGCCTAATTCTAAATGGAAGTTTATTTATGATTCTATAGTCGCTACAGTTACAACAACTTCCAACCAATCCCGGTTAACGTACTTGACAGATATCATCTCAACCAGCCATAATTTTTGGCCTGTAGGCATTATCTTAAATAGAACACAGGATTCTCTGAGGTAGAAGTCACTGCTCGTATAATATATAGTTTTTCTTGATCTTTTGGAATCAGATCGCACTCAGACTGTAAAAGTAAACAATTCTGTTTTCAAATAAATTACTTTTAGTATTGGTATTCCATAAGGTTCCATGCTTAGACCACTACTGTTTAGCACACATATAAATGATCAATGAAATGAATATTACCGAAATTAAAAGTTAGAAAACATTCAGTTGAACAGCTAGATTACATCGTTAGGTTCTTTGTATTTTCTATTGTATTTTGTTTGAGCCTCATGTGGAACTTCTGTTCAATAGGTTCAGGTCATCAGTGTAAAAATCCCTTTGACATATTTGAAGCTAACATCTTACATTTATGAAGATAAAGTTTGGCGCCAAATGGCGCGGTATTGAGGATATATTAAGATATATTGGGAACAACTGTCTGATGGATACAACAGAGCTTAGATCGAAGGAAATTTTAGGAAAGAGGAAATTGAAAAATTTTAACCTGACAAATGTTGCAAGTAAGCTACACTTTTCGGTCCGCAATTTTTACTGTGCAAGTGGTATCCACACAAATCACCGCACTCTTTGTAGAAATCGAACCCGCGGCCACAGGCGCTCTATGCATAGAGCTTATAACTTTCAATCAGTGAGATCCGGTGATCTTATCAGTACGTCTGATCTGGTCTGGCGAAACCGCAGCAGTCATGCCGTGCTGATGAGGTCGGTGGATCTCGCTCTTAGACTTATGGTTTAAGATATCGCTAATTGAAACATACTGACATTTCTCTATTTTGTGGACTTTACTGACTCCAAGGAGTTTGTTGTTACCAGAAGATATTTTTTCCATCATAGGTCACTTGGAAAGCCTATTAGTGACAATTTACCCAAACTGACAACGTTATGATTAGAAAAAGAGATTTTTCCAAAGAGGGAGGACTGTGATGATAGCTGCTAGAAAAAGCGTTGGTGTTGAGAAACTTAATGGAAGCCCGAAGATTTCATGAATGGGGAAGGATCTTGTCACGATAGTTAAAGGGATCTTAGGGTGGTACAATCTGATTGACAGAGAAATGTCTGAGATCAGAGCCTCTGATCTTGGTGAAGTGATTGTTGGATTTGGTGTATAGTAACTTTTCAAATGATAATGTTATTTATATTTGAAGTTAAAGAAGGGATAATCGCGCCCTTTTAGTTAGAGTTCATAGATTTATGTGATAAATGTAATTAACAAAAAATAAAACAACGGTTCTAAATTAAAATTACAGATTACGCAATCACATTGAGGGGTAGTTGTGTAGAACTTTTCTCGTGTAAATAAAGTCTTTTTGTGATATATATATACAATATGGTTTTTATGGATGGAAATGTGCAAATGATGATTATATGATTTTAAAAATTTCAATATAATATATTGGAAAAGTTTTCTTACCGCAATGGATGGTAGGAAGATTTGAAGTACCTCAGGGTTCGTTAAACGAACCACTTCTATTTCCTAATTATTTGGGCAGTGTATTTCATCGAATAGACATCTCAAGGTAAATTTTACGAAATTTAAATTTGAAGTGACCTGTTTGGGTGGTATTGCGATTCAATGAAAACTTCAAAGGATTAACAATATCAAGGCAATTCTGAATTTCAAAGTTAAATGGAATTAGTTTTTTTATTATTTCAAAATAATTCAGAATTTTCAATGTGGCTCCGATTATTCTGTCGTGCCAACAACATTTGTGACCAAACCACACAAGCCCAAACTATTCACTGTTAGAGAAGGCAATTACAAATATATTTAAGC
>QYTT01078444.1:19895-32599 GCA_006980735.1 Dasypogon diadema | reverse complement strand
GAACACTGTAAAATACAACGTGTATATGTGTTGGGGATTGATTAAAAAACTTAAAATCTTTTAATCCAAATATCAAATCTTGCTCACCCAAAAATTGCTGATGCTTTCTCGAGTCCTACTACCATTCCTCACTGCTTAGCTGGTCTAAACGCAAATTACAGATGCTTTCCCTTAAAATTTTACCGAACCCCTATTTTGAAATTTCGCATGTAGTGGTGCCGTTCAGCGGATAAATAGAACGAAAAAGTGCGCATTTCCCCGCTAAGCACCACTTCTCCCGGCACCATCATAGTCGTTTGGTTAGTGAAGTAAGCACGCCTAGTCTCGCATGCACCTTAAAAATGAATTCCTAAAATATTTTAAGTGGTGCGGATTCTCCGATATAATCAGTAGGTAGGTTTAGTTGCAGCATTTTTTAAAGAAACAAATGAGTTCCCCTTTTGCGGCTATAAATTATTAGGCCAGAGATTGTTATTAGGAAAGTAGTAAAAAACTGTAAGTAGTTTCATCCATTCGGAATATCACATAATAATTTAATTCATTAAATGTCAATTAATTAATTAATTCAAAAGGAAATTGTAACAATATTTATAGGGACCGTTTTCTTTATCTAATATTATATTTATTTAAAAATTTTCCTGAAATTAAAAAACGACCACATTTTTAATGCCCCAAAAACAGAAAATGTTAATATCTTACGATACTTATTCATAATTATATTTTGATTTTATAAAGAAATATTTAAAGTTGGTGCGATTATCTGGTGTAATACAAAAAAAACGAGAAAATACTGAAGTCAGGCAATATTTTCCCTCACCGACTTCATATATTTCTTTACAAAATTAAAATATAATTATGAATAAGTATTGTAAAATATCAATATAAAATTATGTAATGATTTTTGGGGCATTAGAAATATAAAGTCCATTATATTTTTTTAAGGGTTTATTTCATACTTTTTAGTATACGAACTTTGAGCACAATTTTAAACAAATTCCATACTTTTGATTAATGTAATAATGTTCATAGCATCAAATTGTCTAGATGGGACATGTTATGTATTAATAACGAATTCCAAACTTTGTTATGTTAGTTTTATATTAGACAAAAAAGGAACCATAATATTTGAGCATGATTTTCATCTCTTAATTAATAATACCAAAGTTAACCTTTTATTTTCTGCTGTAACAATTAGTAAAAATCATTTGTTTCATGTTTCAAAATTTATACACAATTTATGAAATTTTTAAAATGGTATCCGCCATATTGTATTCATCATCTTTAGTTTCTAAAATAGAATGTCAGGGTCATAATCACCAAGCCTAAAAATTCATAAACTTCCCATTTTACGAGTATTCCATTAAAATTTTAAGCACTTTTTTCTGTCATATTGGATCAGGCATATAGAACTTTTAAAATCTGATTTCTTAATTGTAATCAGCAACCCAAAAAACCTTTGTATACATATTTTTGTGATTATTCCACACAATTATCCAAAATATGTCTACCAACTTGAATTCGAGTAAGAGTATAAAGACTGTTTACAATAACAGAGTAGAGTAGATTGTGCTTTTTCCAAAGTAGTTTGTGTGCACAATAGAGTGGATTTTGTTTGGAGTTACGAAAATTGACTCAATCGACTCAGACGAAACAATTTTCGAAAGTTCAAGCAAAATATGGGTCCTTTCGTTTGCAAGTTTGGTGTGGCATAAAACAACACCAAACTTCTTAGATACAAATTTTTTTAGATATATTTGTTGTTTTGCGTTTCTGTTCAGTAAGATTCTATAAATTTCCAGTCAGCTGCATCGACTGTTGTATTCGTTTGAAAATTTTGCAATTACACAACAGAAATTCAGTCGATATTTGGTGCTGGTGTAGATTTCACTGACAAGAACCAGGTATAAAACAAATGAAAGGGCCTTATATATTCGCCATTTTGCCAACATTCCGTTAATATTTAGGAAAGCTTGTCTGTATTCCCTGGGCAAATTTGTATATCGTCTGAATAAATTAAGACATGGGAATACCTCAATGTCAATGGAAAGTACAAAAACAAGAGGACCAAGATGACTACCCTGAGGCACACCAAAAGTAACCGAATGCCACAAAAGCAGCTGACATGATCTATTAGACAGATACGAGATTAAAAGTGGCTCATTTTACTACGGAAAAATACAGCGATGTGATTTCCTAACCTACGGCTTTTCGACTTTGTATCGACGGCTTGGAAATATTGGAGATTGAGGATGGCGGATTCGGAGATTTTTATGCAGACGTATGCTTTGTGTATAACTCAATCCTCTAGACGAGTGTTAGAATCGATTTGGAGTAAGTATAGAAGTTCTACAACGCTAAAAGCTTCATCCATTTCGTTATGCAATGGTGTAAGGAATGCATGGAAAAGATAAGGATTGCATTTTGTCTGATAAAATAACAAAGTCAACATATCATCAGTCATATGAGGATGGACTGTGTACAAGCTGGTGACAAGGAAATGCATTTTTTTTTATTTTCATTGCTGTTACTGTTGATTTTCGTCTCCATGTTTCATGAGTGCCTGTGGCTTGTATATTTAAATCGTTTTAAAGATTGTGATTGAGTCAATAAGCAGGGTGTATCTAAAACATGTCGCCAAACTTTAAAATTTGGAGTTGAATGGACATCAAAGTAGGCATGCATTGCCTCAAATGGTTCACATTTTAAACATTTGTCGTAGTTAAAACTAAAACTGAAGATAAAAAGTAGTAAAAAATGTGTGGTTTTACTTGAACTATTCGAAGTCTTCTAGATCGGAGGGGATGAATCTTCGGACACGTGTTAATATAAAAAAAAATTGTTTTTTCGTCTACAAGACGCCTGTAAAGTTTGGCGACATGTTCTACAAACATAACTTTTTGGGGATTCCTAGGGATCATTCTACCGAAATTCAACAAATGATCCTGAAGTCACCATCTCTCCAATTTTGTTGAAAGTTTATGTGAAGATACTACTTAGTGAGTTAACAAATTCTGTAAAATATTTTTGTTCTCACTCAAGTACTTTAAAAGTTATGACGTTTTGAATTTTCAAAAAATTGCTAAATTTATGCAATTCTAGGTTTCTTCAAAAATTCATATCTTTTCATCTAGATCACATAGAAAGTCGTGTACGGGCTTGTTTGAAAGGTACTTCCTCAAGGTATCCAATAAAAATACGTCTGTGTAAATATTGTAAAAAAATGACAACAAGGATATCAAGAGCATCCTTTATCCTTGAATTGTAAAAAACACGTACCCTTTGATTCCCATGAAATTTTTATATATGTTGCCCCTTACTGTCCTTAAAAACATACCAAAAATTCAGACTGAGATCTCTATGGGAACACAGTAAAAATAATAGTTGCTTTCACTTATTCCTCGCAAGCGCGGGCTTTTATGGGCCTTAACTCAAACAAATGTGAAATAAAACCAACAGTTCCAATTGGAGCCGGTAACTTCAGGAATTCGCCCCTTTTTTTGTCGATTTTAAGTGGAATGACCCCTAGAAGGAATTTCTAAGGAAAATAGCAAAAGCAATAGCTGAAGTAGTAACGATCATGCTACCTCCAGGAGTAGAAAATTGCCTTTAGGAGCGAGTTTTCTATGATTATATGTTTTCTACATCATATATCAATTTCTTTGCACGTGTTTTATAAAGCAGTCAAAGCTCAGGTGATATGCTCTGATAAGTAAGCGCAAAAATTAACCGAGGAATAATAACAAAATGTAAGATAGAATTAGTCTAAGCTTGAGAATGTGCCGCCGGCTCTTCAATCGGTTATGAAAAGATTCAAAGAGAAGGCAGTAAGATGAACCCGTGAAACAGTGGAATTTCGACCTAAATTCCCAAAAATTCATTTCGAAAAGAATTTTTTATTTTAGAACAAGATAATCTTTCTATGATCTACAAAAACTCGAAATATGGAAAGTTCTTTCATTCAAGCTGCACACGGGTGAGTATAACTTGAAATTCAGGTTGAATACGACATGTTCGCAGGTAACCAATTAAGGCAGTAGGATATTTGGGTTATCGGAGTGTGTGACAAAAGATCAGTTTTCTTTTTTTTTGGTGTAGAGAAGCTTACTATAGAATCCTGAACATAGGTATAGGCATTTGGAGAGCGCAAGATTTATTTCTGCTTTCATCGTTAAAGTTGTTATATGAGATTGATCCCCGACTAAGGTTTGTATGCCGGAAATTTATTGACTACAACCTGCAGCAATCTAAATCGGTCAATTTCTTATCTAAATCTAGCCTTTTACAATACGTTATGATTAACTTTACTCTAGTCTTTAGAATCCCACTTTATCTAATTTTTTAAATAATTCTTAATTTGTTAATTGAGTCATTCAGAATCCAAATCGATTAATTTTAATGTTTGTCAATTTTGAAATATTAATACAAAAACGTGTAAATAGTTTGTAGTTTTTTAGATTTTTAAAAAATAATTCAAGTATTCTATAAATAATTACTGAATTTTGCAAATCAGCAAATGTAGCACTTTCATTAATTTTCATCTTTAAATTTAACCAAACCATTTTTTGTATAAATTTAATTTTATATTGTAGATTTATGTTAGAACTCAGCATATAAACTGAAATTTTCAAAATATTATATTTTTAATTGTATATAATTTTAAGTATAACAAATAGAATGTTGAACAGAAATAATTTAGAGTTTTCTGCGTGTTCGCTCCAGAAGATAAATCTTAACAGTAAAACAGCTTCTCAAACGTTTCGAAGTAAAGAGATAATGTCTTAATATTGGTGTACCAAAGCAAGCGAAGTATTGTTCCAGAATAACACCTGTGTTCCGGAGCAGTTTGGAGTAGGGCAACATTCCGCAGCAATGGTAACAATTCTGCATTGAATCTATTATGTATTCACGAATTATGAGTGCATAATATAAATGATAAAAGCGAATTATAGACAATATTGGAATGCCGCTAAGGAAAAAATATGGAAGAAGTAGGATTGTTTGCCTATTTATAATTAATTTTAACTAGATATTATATTTGTGTTTTTACTAGTTATTTTTCGGATAAAAGTATAAATAAATCTAAATGGAAATTATAGAAAAATTTCGGAAAATCATGTTTTATGAAACGTTTCATAACTTTCGAATAAGTTCACATTTTTTGGAAAAACTTAAAAAATAAAAACGGCTGCTTTTTTAATTTCATTAGCCGCATAAATAAATTTTAGATTGTGTTCATTTACCCGCCTCATCACTTGAATATAGTCGAAAATACAGTAATTTCGAATTTCAAAGTAAATTTACAATATCTATCCCAAATCACTTATACGACTTTTATCACGTTCAATGTAAAATTTAGATACTATATTTTAAACTATTCTCGAGGAAAGTTACTACCGTAATAAGAACTTATATTTTTCTAAAGGAACAATCCATAATTTTTAATTCGAATACAAAGATATTCGTTAATCAATTAATCGTAATCGTTAATCGGTTTTATCATCACGAATACGGATTTATAGGCCATAGCTTTCGAATGTATTATTTATTCTACAACATGAAGATGGATCGTTGTAATTTCGACATTATAACTTTAAGCATATAGTAAATTTATTTTTATACCTTGCGGTTTTTTATTAGTGATGGGAACTATCGAACATTTTCAATTATCGATAAATAGTAACTGAATATAGTTTAAACTCTCGAATGATTCTGATCATACATTCGATAGTCTTATTAAAATCGTATGTTACTATTTCTGTTCAGCAACTGAATGGAAATTTCATCTCAGAAATTCAGAAATATTCTCTTTGCTCGTAGAATGAGTGATGTAGGGCGAGTAAGTGTTAAAAAATGCAACTCAGAGGCAAGAGGACTGACATTTTGGGAACTAGATAATATATTAGTACGTCTCAAATGTAAGGAGAAGATGAACTCTACACGATACTACAATAAAATGTAGTAGTTGTAGGGCGAGGCGATGTTCAAAAATTCCGTTGATACCTCGGGAACTAAATATGATATCAATACATGTTTGATCTCAAATGAAAGGGAAATTCATTCCATATGCGGTCGTACAATAAAATGTAGTGGTTGCAGGCTGAGGGGACTAGAGAAGGTTGCCATGTGTGTATGGTCTCAAATAAAACGAGACTATGTGTTCTCTGCAATAATGCAAACAAGCTACCGCAGCCTTTCCACCTTTCAATTGAACACCCCTCGCTCTGCAACCACATTACACTATCGCGTATGAATTCCGTCTCCCGTTCATTTATCCACATCATGTTTGCTTCTCGAAAAATCAGCCCTTTCACTTTTCAGCTAAATTTTTATACATCTCGTTTTGACTATGATCTTCGGCACGGGTGAAGCGATTATTTTTAGTAGCCACTTTAGGAGCTATTCTTCTGCTAATCCTTTTGAAGAAAACGAGTTGTATAAGTGTTGCAGAAGAAAAATGCGTCTTATTTGAGCACACGCCTTTTTTGTGTTTCGCAATACGATAAAGCTCTTCAAATGTATTCGAAGAATTCATTTGAACTTCACTGGATGAATTGTATTTGTAACAAATTTCGAATACGATAGACGAATTGCATTTGTAATCATTATATGTGCTTTCGAAGATTAGGATTAATATTCGCCGCATTTCCTATTTCCACGATTAACAAATTGTAATTGTATTGGTAGTCCATTGATTATATTTTGCCCAACACTGCCCTTCACTTGTACTTTTAAGGGAGTAGACCACATTTGCAGTTTCAAAAAATCGTTTTTTTTCTTAAAATTTTCCTTAGGATGTATACTTTTATTGTAGTATTCATCTCAAGCCCGCCAAGGAGTTTTTTTATCTGTTAGCGAGGTTTACTCAAAAATATCCCGGCGCGCTGAACTGAAACATAACGCGTTTTTCTCGATATACCATTTTTTAAACTGGGACGGTAGCAATTATTTTACAACATTATATCCAATTTCGATCCGGTTTTCACTCTGATGTTCAGAATCGAATTCGGCTTAGAAGTGCATATTCGATTTCCGATTTTTTGGTGAAAAAATGACATTTTTTCCAAACGCCACCATTTTATTAAAAATAAACTATTCTCATTTTATAAGGAATTCAATTTTCAAGTCATTTTTGTTCCAGGATAAAAAGGACAAGCGCAATTTCCCCCGCCAATAATCCCCACATACCAAAAAAATGAAAATCACCTATTTTCGAGTGTGAAAGGTAGTCTATTCCCTTAACAATCTAATATGCAGTAGTGAAAGTTCAAAATCTTCCTACCTGATATCTTGAAGATTAATTTTCTATTGGGTTTTTCAATAATAAAATTGTGGTCCTGATAAGCGAAAGATTGGGTTTACTTTAAAAACGGTTGCATTTAAATGGGTAGACGTAGATAAAATGAAAGGGTATTTCCTAAAGATTCTAAATCAATTATAAAAAAGATACTAACTTTAAAGGGTATTTCAGCGGGAAGTAATTATTTGGTAGCTTCACTATTTCAATGGGGTGCACAACTACCAAATTATACAAATGAAACAATATCTAAAATCAGGGCCTTCGTCTGTCTGTCTGTTGGTTTGGAAAAGGTTGCCACAAAAACGGCTGATCTGTTTTTAATGAAATTTGACTGTGTTAAAAACATGGCATTTTATTTGATATCGCTTCGTTTGGTAAAAGTCGGGAAACAGCTTTCTCAGCAAATGTTATTATTAAGAAGTTTCCAACATAGATTCCGCCATCCGCGCGTGATGGATCACGTACCACATGCACTTTTCTCAATCGGAAATTTAATCATCGATTGTCTCGCTTTACTTGTTGATTATATTCCAATGATTTTAAAATGTATACGTATTGTAATTGAAAATAATATTTTCATATTATTTATGTCCTTTGAAGAGCATCTTGTCAACAGATCAATATGTAACCACTCTGCTATGATAGGGATAGCCAGAGACATACTCTCCAAAACTTTGCACTTGCTTATTTCAAACGATTGACAAGAAATAAACTCAGCAGATGATATTAAATGACCATTAAATAAACATGATTTACCTAATTGTTATTCACGGCTCATCGAATCGATAAAAATTAAAATCTAAAAATAAAGGCGAAATGGGTATGGTGACGTCGTCTTCGGTTATACCTAAAAATTTCCAAGAAACGCTGTTTGCATAATCACAGTGTAATTTTCTATAAATCGCTGTGAAAAGTAACAAAGGATTATATGACAGCCAATGCTGATATTTTCTAATAGTATTAATGATAGTATCGCCCATACCAAATTATAGCACTTTCTCTGGCGCTGTTCTGGCCGAGCAGATGCGAGGGTATTCTTCCCATAGATAGATGAACTTTACATTTCTCTAAAATACTTCACACATCATCAAAAATATTTTCTCCTATTTTTGTTTCACAAAAAGATATAATTTTCAACAATTCTTCGGTGATCTTAATATTATCGCCACAACCACTAAAAAAACAGCAACTTGTGCAACATCTCTTACATTCGTGCTTTGATAAATTTTAATTGAAAAAAACTAGACTTTGGTAGAGACTTCCTATACTTGCAAACGGATGTTACTGCAATTTCGGTAACTCTTTCTGCCACACTTATTTCTTGATAATGAGATATGTCGAAATACCAATACCTTTTCTAGACAGACAAATTCGACAGCTTTTATCATACATTTCTTGATTAAAAAACTTTCTGTGAATGATTTTGCTAATAAACTGCTTATTTTGTGATTGGCTGCTATTGCTGGTTCATTACATCCCATAAAATTTGAAAACACTCGTTGCTTTTAAGTGAACTTTTCAATGTTTTTAATTTTTACTTCTCTTATTTTTCCTTCGAAGAAAGATAATTGTTCTTCGCGCTTAGTCTAAAATTTCGTTTGATGTTGTACTCTTTCTATGATATGCGGTATTCCAGTAAAAAAACATTATCAAAATACATAATACTAAAAATCTCTATAACGAATGGATTTGTGTATCTTTCTTTTGGGTCTGCTCGCTGGTAATGAGGTATGGTTGGGTTCCATGCTGCTATGATGGGATGAATCCGCTTATTGTTCTGTGTTTGTTACTTGAGCCGCAGAAGAAGGATTGTCGTAGGTAGTACGCCTCAGTCTATTCCTCTGTGCTATTCTTTGCAGCCTGTTTATTTGGACTAGCAGATTTCCTGGTATTATTTTGTGCTTCTACTTCTACTTCTCCTTGTTCAAGCTCTTTTTCCTGTCCTCGCTGTGTTCTTTTCCTTCCTCGGTTGTGATTTCTATTGCGTAGGTACTCACTGCTACCAACGAGAATCACTGCGCTTCTATCTGATACAGGATTTACTATCACTCCTGGCGTCCATGTAGTGACATTCTTCCTATGATGCAGTTGTACTATTACATCCTGTCCTTGTTAAGAGTTCCTAGCACTCTTCGTAGTACTTTTTTGATGAATTATGTGATTCTTCAAGTAATGCTGAATTTCGGGCTTTAACTTCTTCTGGGTTAGCGGGAGGGAACATCTGGTTCGACAAGACATCAGATGCTGGACCGGATCCAATATGGTTGATAGTGTTTCTTTGATCAAGCAACATTTTCCAAAAACAATTTTTAGACATTTGAGCTTTTCTAAAGAATTTATATATCTTATTCTTTAACCTAATTGATCAAGTTAGTAAGTTCAATCATGAAAACAAAATACATTCAGCAGTAAAATGTTCTTGTCTTATAAGTTTTCTTCTGCCAAATTTATTTATTAAAATTTCTTCAAATAGACACACTCCTTTTCTCTGGAACTCCCATGGAACAATCCTTTGATTCTATCACCATATCGCAAGCGGCTCAATCTTCTTGGTATGGCTACATTGGAAAAGAGGCGTAGGGTTGCTGATATAGTTTTTATACACCAGCTCCTGAATACCCATATTGACTCTTCGGTACTCCGAGCCGGGGTTTCGTTCAGGTCTAATGGTCACAATTTGGGAGGTGTCCCCCTTTTGCATATCAACTTCTCCAGAACTAACTATGGTAAGCATGAGCCTATTAATCGCATGTGTGCGGCTGTTAACCGTGTTTCGGAGCACTTTGATTTGGATGTAAACAAGATTGTACTGAAAAAACGTCTTTCTCTTGTCGTTTAACGTATGTATAGCGTCAATTTTATTACCTTTTTTCTGTTCTCCTCTAATACCAACAACTATAATGTCTTGCGTGCTTCTGCGTCGGTATAGAAACTCCTTATTAAAAAACTTCCCTTTTCTTTGGTTTGCTTTAACCTTGCTAACATTTACATGTGTTGCATGCTTGTCGGGGAGCCCAATCTTAACACATGTGTGAACGCTTAACGCGGAAATGAGTAAATATTTCTTGGCTCCTCGCTGAGAAGTGCGTCTTCTGGGCTAGAAGGGAAATTCTATGTCAAAAAAAAATCAACATTACACTTTGTTATTCAGGATTTACCCCTTTTTGGAATAAAATTTCACTCTTGTCTTATATATAATACAAAATATATGACCATAATAGACTCAATTGCACAAACTGTGAACTGCCTTGTATGCCTCACAAGAAATTGTTGAAAAAAAAACCTTTACTTTACTGGTCCAGATCAAGTTTAGCATGTGACGGATTCACCAACCCGATATAATTTTTGAAGGAGCCATGCAGACCATTTCCAAATTTACGGCATACTTGGTCCGTGGTTGTAAAGGAATATATCAAATCCAGATCAAGGCAAGGGGTTCGGTCTCCGTTCCTAATTTATTTTTAGCTTTTTAACTTTAACTTTAAATCAAATTTATTAAACAAGTGGTGGAGAAGTTTTACTAGTCACAAGCTTCAATATGTGGTGAAAGACACTTTTCCTACTCAATTTCATACAGGAAAGTTTGAAACAGTAATTGTACTCAAGGAAGGATTCACATAGATGAAAAAATTCAACCGAAAAATCTATAAATGTGATTTTACGTGACACTTGCATGAAATGTGATGATGTTCTTTGCGCGTTATCCAGCTTTTGTATCCTTTTACGCATAAAAATTCCAAATTACTTTACAAAAAAAAAGTATTTGCATTCGTTTGTAAAGAAAATGTAAATTTAAAAAGAAACCCAATTTCTGAAGTAGGTATGTTTTTAATACCCTGAAATACAAAAGGATAAAAATAGAATATAACAGCGATCACAATTAAATTAGTAAGAAATAATATGCTGCCGCTCAAAAATGAAATTACCCTTAAGAGCGTTAACTATCTTTGGAAAAAATTTCTAGTTAATCTTATCTTTAAATATTAAAATTTTGTACATATTTATTTTACATATATGTATTCGGAAAATTTCTTGAATTGTTTAAATACAACGAAAAGAAAATGAAAGAAATCCTAATTAAATTCACTCTCAGTAAATTAAAATTTATGTAAATATCAATAATTTATAATTGTGAATGTATATTAAATGAAACAACGCTACCTTTACAGGGTGAACCTATAGAATTTAAACGTTTTTTTTAGTCAGTTTGTAAACCAATACCTACACATGTACATTACTTTATAGAAATTAAATTACTTTACAGTTGAATTTTGATTCATTGGTTTTTCTGTTTTGTGTCAGAACAATTATTTTTACATTTTCTCTCATTTTTGTATTAAATTTATACAGTTTTAGAGACATGATCTAACTAACGTGCCGCGCGAAATATGAAAAAAAATTATCTTGGAATTTGTTAGGTAATTGTAAAACATTTGAAACGAAAAGTAATATTTCAATTAAATTTGTTTTGTATTCATTCAATAAATAAAATTACTACGAAAATAAACTATAAATCTTAACATTTTTCTGTTAGTAAATTATCTGTAGAATAGTTGTACACGTACTTTAAATGCATTAACTAAAAATGCAAAATTAATTTTAACTATTTTTATAAAGTAAATGAGAATTTCGTTCAAAACTTAAACTGCCGGCGTGTGTATATTGTCAGAAATTTTATAATTTGTAAATATAGTTATATTCTTCGGTGCTTAGAAAATATATAATTATTATCAAAATGTTAAAATATTGTCTTCGATTTTTTTCCAACTGTTTTTTTTAATTTTGTTTAAGAAGTCTTTAGGGTGTGGAAATATTAGTTGTAAACGTTATTAGTCTGCTTTTCGTTAAGGGATATACAGAGAGATCGAGAAATAATTTATTATGGGATTAGTTGTCTAAATCAAAATTCAATTAAAATACAAAAATGCAAATGTTTTCCAAAATACTGTACAATTACAAATTTTAAATGGGGTTTTTGACAACTTTGGGCGCATTCCGTAATTCGATGTTGGACAAATCAGTTCGATATCGTTTGCTCGAACATAATTATCAACTTCACCTAATTCGATACAAGCAATGTCTTACTCTATGTCGAACAGTCGCCTATAGTATAAAATACCTTTCAGCTGCCATAGTTATTATTTTAATTCAAGGAAGGCTGAATGCCGCGCAAATATTATTATTTGTAAATAAAGCTAATAATTTATAAGTTAACCTACGAATTTACATAGAAAGGAGAGAAATTTAATGCAAGTAATAGATAATCTTTACTAGGAAGACAGAAGGTCTGGACTTCGAACTACTTACGGTCTTTAGATCGAGGATCAACGTATCCTGGATGTATACCTGGGGTCAGATTATGTAATTTGATTCAATTGTATCGACAATCGAACTTATGGCGGAATAC
>QYTT01078444.1:0-16638 GCA_006980735.1 Dasypogon diadema | reverse complement strand
ACTAAGGCAGCGGAGCACATTGTATACAAATGCGCGAGCTTGGTAGGCAGGAGAAGGGCTGTTACAGGCTGCTCTACGGACGTCGAGATTAAGGAATCGCTTAGGACCATTCTGACGCAAACCAACTAAGACGACTCTTGACAGAGGGACGAAAAAGGACCAGAAGACAGAGATATACTTCGATATCCCTCGAATGGTGGTTACTTAAGGTTTTAATGAAGACATTTATTAGACTTAGACCACCTGTTACTTGAAAGTAAAATAAAGCTGGATGATGTCAGGGAATTAACTAGGTGTTTTTTGTCCAGTTTTATGAAATTTATCGAGCATTTTTCCTATGTTTAGAGAAGTTGCATTCGATCGTGGTGTGAAGTATTCTACACTAGTCTTCGGTTTGATAGAGCGTTACCTGGAAAATTACATTTAGTGAAATAATATATTGTTAACATTGTGTTGCCAAGTTCTATTTAAAACATGGCGGCGAGTATTAAGTATTGCATTGTCTACTTTACATTAAAATTTACCAACTCCACGTTGTCTATGTGGAATCATCTGCGTAGAATATATAGATGCCAGTGATGTTGCTAGAAAATGAACCAGGTAAGTCACTTAATGTGTTTATTAATTTTTTTTCAATTTTTCGGAGAAATATGAGCTAACTGTACGTTTACCCTTATTTGTTATACGATAAGAGCACTAATCTATTAAATTTACTGTGTTAACATTTATGAATATGGCAAGTCTACAACGATATAGTCGAAAGAGAGATAAAATGTCTTGTTTTTCAGAAAACTACAGCTTTGGGTTTTGGATACATTGAATTTGAAAAGATTGATCCTGCCCCAGACGAGAATTTTAAGGATGTGGTCGTTGTGGTCGTTATGTGTGCTCGATTATTATCAGTAGCATTTCCACTGGAATGAACAACTAATTCAAACGAGTACGCAAAATCAAGGATTAAAAAGGGTAGAGCGCCAAACTCTGTCGGAGGCCTTCGAGATTTCGAGCGCAACTATCTCCGACGCACCAAAATTATGGAGACAATGATGCCAATGCTCAGTAAGGAACTTCATCAAGTCACCGGTGGAGCGCCCAGCACGAAAGCCATGCTGGAGGTTATGAATTAGTTTATTAGTCTCGAGATATTTCATAAATTACGCGTTGACAAGAGTCTCAAAGGTCTTAGACAGAATCGAAGTAGTTGCTACTGGCCTTTATTTAGAGGGATCGTAAGCCTCACCCTTTTTGGGAACAGGCTAAACATGGAAAAGTTTCCATGATGATGGGAAAATACCTTTGGAATAAGATAAATGACACATTTTGCTCAGAGGTTCATCCTGGGATGAAGAGCGGTACTTTAGGAGCAGCGGCGAGATACCACAGGGTCCGGTGGCCTTGGACACGTCGAGGTTCACAAGTACTTTGTACACTGCATGCATGCGGAAATGAAGCGGCCCTTGATGAGTGTTACACACAGACGATGATGGCGAAACTAGTAGCTAACATAGTCGTCTTTTCCAATGAGTCTGTGTATACATCCACATTATAAATAAAAAAATGGTATAGAGGAGGAAGTAAAATTGTTTTTCACAGACTTCACAAGCGACCAGAAGCCTTTGCTGCCTTTAGGGTATGCAAACACCCTTCTTCTAATGTTCTGATTGAATTGGAACTTGGTTTTACTTATGGTGGAATTACAGTTGTTACTGGACTCAATGTAGATCTGCCTTATTTCCGGGCACCTGTTCGCCTTGTAAGTCCGAAAAGCCATTTCCTTGTTCTTCTGAGGTCTGATGAGGAATAATGGGATGTACGCCCAAATCAGATAATGTTGGTTAACGTGTCGCAATAGTAGTCAACATTTTTTGAGAAAAAATAGTCAGTCCTTCAAGAATCTGTTAATAAGTGGTGATATAGTTATGAAACGCAGTCTATAATAACATATTAGGGCTAAAGCTGTCGATGAAGAATTCAGTGTTTTTCCACAACCGTCATAAGAATCCGGAACCTAACGAACTATGAGCCATCTCATTATTCACCCTGTTGCCAATGCGCGAAGTAATGTGAAATAGTTTTTCTCTTTGACGCTTGCTTTTAAGTTAATTTGGAACATGTCATGAATAAAAGTCAAGTAAATGTTTTCACTGTCATTTTCAAGCAATTTTTTCAATCGCCAAATTTCTCTCAAAAGTACAACGGTTTTGCAAAATTGTTTTTTTTAAAACTTAATCCAAAGCAATTGCTTTACTTTTATTCATCTGATTCAATAGACTTTCTCAAACGAGAAATTTGCTTATAGAAAATAAAAACAGAATGTATTCAATATAAATGTAATTATTCTAAAATAAATAGTAATTAAACCTAAAACAATGTTGGAACAAGAATTAATCATGTATTCGTCCATGGCAGGTGCATGTGGCCGCACATTTTTGTCGTCTATCTAATCCTTCAGGTGTTACATCGTTACATAACCATCCCGGCCATGTTTGGTATAATTCTCTACAATTAGCCCAGAAATCGGCTACATTACAAGAATTTGTACATAATCTGGAAAGAAGAAGAAAATTATTTAACTGGCAAAATAGTATAATTTTTATTTATCTGAGAAATGCAATACAAGAGAACAATTTCTGGGATTATTGAAGGTAAGCTATGTCTACATTTTTTAAAACGTGGGTAATTTCTATCAGCAGCAGGTATGGGGTAGTTTTAAGAATTCACTATAGTTATTTATCCAAGCGGGTTGAGGCGCACGTGTGCAGATTTCCTCCCCTGTTGGTGTGGGTTCAAATCCTGCACAGGGCGTAGCGATATATCTGCCTAACACGGGTTGAGGCAATTCTACTGAAGAGAATTGAACTTGTGAAGCTACTGGGATATTGCACAGTAATTTCATTCCAAAAATTGTTGCAACATTTGTCAGGTTAAAATTTTCCAATCTCCTCTTCCTTAATTTCCCTCCACTTAAGATACGTTGTGTGCATCATAGGATTTCCCCCTAAGCTTAGACAATACCTTAAAAAAAGACCCGGTGAGCGCATCAGTGTTTTGCACGTGTGGTGTCGCAGGTCCGGAATATTATAAAGTATTCATTCATCAAATAACTGATTATTTATTAAATACAGTAAGAAAATTCAAACGAAAATATAAGAAGATAAAAAAACAATAGAAGATAACAATATCGGTAGAGATAACAAAAGTAACAGACGAAACATAGATGACATTGCCTCATTAAAATCATAATTAGTTCGATATCGTGAGATACTAAAGAAGTTGTGATTCGTTACAGAGCGAGTCTGGTGAATGCATAGCTCCCTGTAAACAGTCAAATGCGAAAACGATCCTGGAATCGAAAAAAATTTTTCCACATGTATATGTCGAGCCGAAGGAGCAATACAACGTTAGCATCATAGCTTCTTTTAATCTAGGATATCATCTTTTTACCAGTGCATTGCTGTTGCATGATACTTTTCCAGATAGTTTAATCCAATTTTTCAATCATAAGATCATCCAACGAGTATACCCTGCTAAAAGTGGCATAGGCTTGATGAGCAACGAAGAGCTTTGTTCCTAAATATACCACAGCATAATCTACCGTATTACTTGCATCTTGTGGCCCTTGAAGATACGGTTTCGTTGATGTGTCCAACTGCGGCGTCTGGCGGCTGCGTTCAAACAATTGGGACAGCTCTAGTGAAATGCAATGCATCTGGTCTCATTGCAGCATCCCGGCTGCCAGACGTTTTGGACGTCGGTATCCCCGTCCCGACTGCTCATGATGCCAGTCAATACGCGGTCGTTGGCAGTTCAAGTTTGAGTTTGTGTGATGATTAAAGTATTAATAGAAAAGTGAATGAAGTGAAAATGAAATACGTGAAACTTTTGGCTGAAAATGATGGAAAACTTATTGAGGAGGTGGCAAAACATTCTCAATTACCCACTAAAAGCCCTACACTTCAATTTAATATCTTTCTAATTAATGTAAACGTCGACTGTCACGCGGTTATAAGACGCGGCAGTCGGACGCACCAACGCGGCCTCACTTTAAGATAATATTAATGACAGCATTCTTTTTTCGATAGATACTATACTTGGCAGGGAATTGTATGGCTATTGGCTTTATAACGTGCAATGCCGTCTCTACCAAAGACAATTCGAAAGGATGGTATGTCAGTCGTATATATTTGGTGACGGCGAAAAACTGGCCATATAATCTCTGTGATAAATCCAATATCATCGTTAACAAGACCCTTTGAAACATTGATGTTTGATCTCAGCATAACTTTTGTGCCTTAAAGTATTTCCAGCGTTGCAGGCAGGTTTTCAGTATTGTTAATGTCCCTAGGAAAGATGTGGTGTTGTCCAGGCTTCAAGTCGCATCTACAAGTGGTCTTGAATTTTTATGGTAAATATTCATGTATTTTTCGCTCTCTAATAATTTAACACAGTTTCGTTGTGTTTACAAAAGCTTGCAAAATTTGTAGTTAGCAGCCTCGAAAACCTCTACCAAACATGACCGCCATATTGTTGTCATTATCTTGACAATCTAAATTTTGGAACAGAATTTCGTAATCAGCGCCTTCGAAAACCTCTAGATACTCTCAGCCGTTATAACAAAAATGGCCGCCGTATCTCACAAAAATGGTCGCCATATATTGGAGTCGTCGTCTTGAATACCTAAATTGGGGATCGGAATTCGTAACCGGCAACCTCTAAAAACTCTAGATATTAATTTTTAACCGAATCGGGCCATATATAACGAATATGGTCCGACATATTAGGGCTGCCATCTTGAATTTTTATTGTTATTGTCGAATGTTAAAGAGTGTTGTCATCGTAACCAGGTATGCATGCAAAATTTCTATACTCTTGGTTTAGGAGGAATATAGGTTACTGTCACTTACCTTATTTGTCTTGAACGGCAGTGATCCTTACAAGAACTACACGGTTTTCCTACTTTATAAGGATATCCTATTCGATCGATGTAATTTCCTCTATTAATGAAAGAACAATATTAGATAAATCTATTCTTTTTATAGTATCCTGATTACTTACATAGGGCAGTAGTTGCAAATATAATTAAAATATGGTTTACCTTGTGGTCCATTTTTACATTTTGTTAGACCACAGCCGACTTTGTGAGATGCTGCCCACACCATTTGTGTATAGTGTCCAACCACTTTAAGATTATTTGTACTACTACCGTAGGTGAAATTTTGGCGTTCTAAAAACCATGTCTTTAGGGCAAATAGCCTACAGATGTATGTAATTATATACCATAATTAATTAAGCTTTATTAACAATGAAATTATTTACCAAGGCACTTTATGCGTTGACACAAAAATATTTTGTCCACATGCTCCAAAATTTCGAATATGTCTACCCTGAGGACTGTCATGAGTGAGAAAACGGCATTGATCTGCCCATTTTTGTGCTGATCGGGCGGCACCCCTATGCCATCTCTGAAATAAATAAAAGCAATCAATCAATCAATTAAAATTCATTCATAGAATGAGGTTCTGATGTCTATAGAAATTCGAGTCAAAACAAATCACTAGGTCAACGACGTACTTAAATAGTACTCAAAGAAATTGACTCAAAAAATTGAAGGAGTTTTGAGTAATAACTAAAAATAAAAATATAATGAAAATAGAAAAGTTTATGAGAGTACCATGCTATGATTTATTGTAGTCGGAATTTTGTTTATCAATATCATGAAGCTGTTGAGAGATGTTGACTTGCTAGAAAAAAACTTGGCTTTTCAGATGGATGCTTTTCAAATTAAATAAAGTCCTTGAAAATTCACAAATAATCGGAGTCAATTCTGTTTATTAAGAAAATCGAAGCAGTGAACAATGAAAATATGTAGTTTAAAAGGGTAAACGTTTAAAATTATTGCTCACAGTAACAATTGAAATGAATTTCTAGAGTAAACATTTATTAAGACCGAGAAATGTAAATTCCAATTATGGTAAATTTTTGAACCATTTATTTTAACGACCCTAAGTTATTGACACGACCGGAAATCGGGAGATCACTGGTTCGACTCCAGCCCCAAACGATGGCTTTTTTCTTGTCAATAATTAAGGGTCGTGAAAATAAATGCTTCAAAAAATTACCATCATTAAAATGAATTATTTTGTTCTTTAATGTAATTATTTAATAAATTATTTATTCTTATAAAGTTGCTTTTGTAAAAATTGCAGCGGTGTACTACTACAACTATTAACACACAGTGATCGATAAAAGTATTCATAATTCATTCATTCGCTGTTCTCTTTTAATTTGTCATATACTACAAATTCTATTTGCCTTTTTGTTTTCGATTTATTATAACCACCACATAACCGAAATCAAAACAAAATAAAAAGGTATTGTATCTTCTTCTTCTTATCGGGGTGTTCAAGCTGTCAAAAGTAGTAAACAAAATTGACAATGGAGTGGATATTAGGAAATAATTTTTGAAAAAATAGTTTGTTTTGGTGTTGAGTATTAACGAAACATTGCGAGAATATTTAACTTAATAGATTTAATAAATTATCTAAGTGTAGTGGTGTACTTTGTGAATATTTATTAAAATGACGTGTTTCATTAAAATGTGCAGAAATAATAGTCGAAAACGGCACCTTAGGAATTTTGCTATAGGTACGTATTTATTACACAATGAGGATTATTTTTGCAATTTTACCCACGCCAGTAGCCAGCCCCAATGGGCTGGCGGCGTACGTCTACAGATTTTCTTCTCTGTTGGCGTGGGATCAACTCTTGCACAGAAAAAAACCCCTGGGCGAATAAATCATGTTAATGCTTCCTATTCTTCTGTAGTCTGAAGTTTCTACTGCTGCTCGTGCCTCTCCATCTTGTATACAATTGTCTCCAATCGCATTATTGTAAGAACCAATTTTGGGATTAAGGTTATAGGCTTCAATATATATTATATTATGATACAAGATTGGACGGAACTCATTCTTCAGAAAGCCACTATATGGCGAGACAATTTTAATAGCCTTACTGTGTAAATTAGGTTATTGGAAGAAAAAAACAAACTGGGTAGGAACATTGTTTTCAATGCAGACAGAGCAGAAAAGGGTGAAGTTCAGGGCGATATTTCTGTTGCAATACAAAGTCCAGAAACCTACCTTGTTTTTTTAAATCTGACCCAAATACGTGCGCTCGCTAGGCGTGCGGCGTCCTTGACCAATTTACCACTTTACGGAGCGTTGAGCTGTAGGTACTTAGCACGGTAGGTACGAGGAGTGACGGATGCCTGGCCTAGTTAAGTCGAACAAGTACCCAAGTGCTCAAAGGCAAACTTAACATTGTAGTTGAAAAACATGTTCTCCTATACATTTCAACTGCATATGTAAGTTTGTACGCACAATATTGAGAAATTTACCATGTTATTTTAAGACCATAGACTTCTTATAGGTGTTCTTGCAATCTATAAGTAAAGAACTATTTTCAGTATTTTTTTCAAAATTTTAGGCTCAGTCGTTTCGGATATAAGAGGGGGGGATGGTCAATTTTCAGCTGTTTTCTTGAATAACTTTAAAACTATTTATTTTAAAATTATAAAAAAATATATTTAAGACAATATAAAAAATGCATTTCATTTGATATGTCACACGGTGCAGTTTGCAAAACTTTTGACCCCCATATTCAAAATTCATTTAATTACGTTACACGTCCGTGTTTGGGTTACAGAAGTTCATGTGTGTACCAAATTTTAACTTAATCGGTCCAGTAGATTCGGAGCAAATTGGCTGTGATAGACGGACAGACAGACACACGAGGGATCCTATAAGGGTTCGTTTTTTCATTCGGACGTACGAAACCCTAAAAATTGCACAAATGGTATATACAGTTATCCAAGAGGCTCCTAAATGCGACTATTTTGAATTAAATCTTCGATTATTTGTTGTCAAAATACTGGAAAATTATAGATTGATTGATATTCAGCATTCATTTAATTCAAGAATACACGAATCTAAGATAGAAAGAAATTTTGGGGGAGAGAAGGTTGGCAATTATTATTTAATTTAACAAATCCACAATTTTTCACATGAAATTTTATTGTGCAACATTTCAGTGCCGCGTCGAGTACAATTCAGGTCAATTGCATTAACCACTGGTACCCAAATAAATTAGACAGCACTTTGCGAAAGTCGATCGCTCGACTAGAGGGAAGCAAATCTGCCAATCAATCTATTTGTTCAGATCATTCATTATATTATATTTCACTATTTCTTGCCCGAAGCTGACCAAGAAGTAATAATTTTAAATTTAGTTACCATTTTAACAAGTTTATAGCCACTTTTAGTAGAAGAGCTTTCGTGAGAAAAATATATACAAAAATGCATTTAGTAAGAGAGAGCTTATAAGCTTCACGAAGATGTGCGTTGTGCGTGATCGGCATCCACTGAGGTGAATATATGGAGGGGTTGTCCAATTCAAGTTGTATTCCAGAAAATATCCCAAATTTTTTCAAACTGAACTGTAATCGAATCCTAGTTATTGTTCAATGTTAAGTAAATCAAAATATCTATACATATTTAAAAATGTAAATGTTCTAGTTTCAAAATTTATGTTCCAAAAAATTTTTAGAATTTAATTTTACTCAACCCTATCTTTTTATCGTGCTCTACATAACAAAAAATTCGAAAATTAAATTACTTCTATCTCTATATATATAATAAAACATTTCTTGGGTTGTAGTTAGACAGTCGTGCACTAGTTCTGTTTGAAGATGTATGTAACTATGAAAGCATTCGCTACTGAGGCTTTCTTTGTCGAAGAATATTGCAACATTTTAAATAATTTCGCATTTTGTCTGTAGAGAAATCTAGCGTTAGTAGGGTAGAATTTTATAATTGTTTTGAGTTAAACTCTCACACAAATTAACTCTGTTGTCTCATTTAATTGACTTACAGATGCAGTAAACTTATATTGTACGCGTACCATAAATTTTGCATTTCTGCAGAAATATTCTCTGAGGAGAATTTACCTAATTATCGACGGCAGCACATTTTTCGAATTACTATTTTGGCCATGGCGACTGGATTTGACCCGGAAAGTTGTAGTATAAGGCGTTAATACATGATTTATAACAATATCAATTATAATAACCAGTAGTAATTTTATCCCTGCTCCACATTCTCTGCATTTCATGCCTACCCTCAGAAAATAAACCCCATTCGAAGAATTACTGATTTATGCATTAAACAACACTTTACCTTAAGTTAACTCCGTTATTTAACGAAGTTAATAAGTTTACTCGGTTATTTAAGTCTTCTATAGGAAAATACATGGCGCTTATTAAAAGTATAGAGGATTTAGGGGGTTAAATTATTCTTCCCAATCTAAATCTCTATTTTTATTATCTTTAACGTCAAATAATTTCAAATTATTTTTTTAATTTTACTCTTATTTTTTGGGGTTTTTATAAATATTTTGTTTTAAATTAAAACTTTTATTTTATTTTAATTATTTATTCTATTTTTAATATTTTGTTATTTATTTAAAAAATATTTATTTCCGGCAATTTTTATAATATCATTGACACTATTAAATCTATTTCAAAATCTTCCCGATACGATAAGAAATAGAACCTTTTTACTACTCTCTATATTTTTGACAATTTTAAATATTTACAAATTTCAATGTTTATATGAGTCCTATGTAAAGTTTTTCAAGGTGTCTGTCTCCCAAAATCTAATGTGATGAATTTAATGCGCAAAATTGAAGTGTCCGCATAAATACATTTTCAACTAAATAAAATCAGACACTGCAGATTATACTGCTTACTAAAAGTATTTGGTCACTTATGATTTTTCTCTATAAAATTGATATTTTCTTTTAATTGAATAACTTAATTTCTATAAAACATGAAATGTCATATTTAAAATTCTTAATAATAATTAATAATAAAAAAAGAAAACGTAGCGGTAACTGCTACAAAAGCTCTTCATAGCAATTAAAATAAGCATGAATGTGGGCAAAACTAACGTTAGGATCAATTTCAAGTTAATATAACGTTCTTTTATTATTTCGGGGTTGCTTAAGAAGAGCAAAACCGCAGAAGAAATATTAACTTACATTCGATAGATGGCAGCTGTTCTTTTGAGTTTTTATAACTCCGTTCTCCAAAGAAACGCAGCTCATGTGTCCAAATTTCTCAGAAATAGTCCAAGCTCTGAAAACGTCTCAAAAGTCATAATATGTTCAATGCCTCTCATAAGCTTTCTTTCGTCAAGGAATCAAAAGATATAATAGAGCTAGATTATGTAGATCACTCGTGTCGAGTGTCGATCATCTTATCGAGATCTTATTTCTAAGAGAACTTGAGAATTTTTCGAACAAGGGCACACAGTCCACATCATGAAACCTACTTAAGTGCTAAATAGAAATCTTTAGTTTATTTTCGTAGGCTGAAAACTTAAATCTATCGATCGAACACACGATCTCTGTTCCCTTATTTCAAAGAATTTCTTTAAAAAGTGCCCTGTACTTGTGCTCCGAAATAATTTCAAGTATTCGATTTTAACTCTTTTGAGTTTTTCCTACATTTCATATAACAAATTTCATAGTTACCTCAAGTGCAAGTGTGATTAACTCAAACACATAATTTATTCTCAGAGTAGAAAATTCCTACTAGTTCTCACAGGCCATTACCTTTCGGATGATAAGGCATGATCGGTCACAGTTCCCCATCCCATGTTATTTATGTGCTATGTTTTAGATGTGACTAATGTCGCTGTGATTTGTTTACACGAATTACCAAAATCTCTTCCTGTTTTCAGGTGTTAAAAGTTTTACAAGCGGTGTACATATATCAAGTTGATGTTTTTTTTTGTTTTATTTTACTGCGAATTTTTCAATTTGATTTTTTCTTGGTGTAATGTCTGAGTAAGTTGTCTTGCGTGGGCACGTGTTTTCTAAATTTGAAAAGAAGTTCTACAAATTGTTGTATACTTGGTGCAATTTAACCGGTGGCTTTTAAATGGACAGGCCAAGGTAGTCTAGCCGCCCAATATATGTAGGTGTGATTAACGTTTAATTTGAGTATCTAACGGATTTTATTAATATATACTTATTACTTACCATAGATAGCATATTTGAGGCAGGTGGTAAAACTTTTGTTCGAAAATAATCGTGCAGCATTACTATCCGCTTTTGCACTCTTCTTAGATGTGGAGATAACATTCTGTTTGAAATTTTGTCTCCATACAATTTTGGCCCTGTGTAACATTATTTATATTATGTAATAAAATGGATAAAATTTCCTTCACATTTGTACTTACTTCGGTCGGTTCGCCAGTTGTTTGAGATGTCAAAGATTGTAATTAAAATTAAAGATACATGCAACATTCGCACCATTTTAAAAATACCTGTAAGAAGAATACAAGTTTAAATAATAAGTAATATTTCTTTAAAAATTAAAAATAAATTTATTTGTCAGTTAAAAATGTGAAGTACGTATGTATTAGTTGAGTTTCGGATGTAGTTATAAGGAAGTCGAATTTCTCACTCAAGTTGGTTTTACAACTTTAAGTTCTAATTTCAAAAATCTAACTAGTTATTTTTTTGAATGCAATTCAATACAAGATGAAGTCATTTTGTGGACACAAACATTTAAATTAAATTAAATTTTGAAATGAAATTCACTTCGAAAAATACATGAAAAATGTCCACATGAATAGAAAATTTCTTTCTAGATGAAAAGAAAGTACTTCGATCACAGCAAGTCAACTTGATCATCGTCAGTGCGCCGTCACGGTTTCTCTACAGACATGTTGTCCAAGCACTGTTGCAAAAAATACAACGAACGACCTGCAGAAGTATTATTAGAAGTCTTGTTGGACTCCTTACCACTTCTTTCCGAATTAAATGAGACGTTCTGCCAAGCGTTATCAGGTTGCAAAGATGTAGATAATTTAAAACAGGACACATAATATTTAATGAAATGAATCTAGGTCCAATGGCCACAACATCCGATATACTTACAACCATCAAGGTAAATTTCGAACGGCCTTTAACGTGGTATTTAGTGATCGCCAATCCCAAAATATTCGATGGATGGATCAAAGACCAGTAAGGGACTCGGACTTTGCGTATATGTTCCCAGATGTTGTAATTCAAAAGCCTTGGGTTTCCAGCCCACTATATTCCAGGCTGTAGTGGCTCCAATATTTACATGTTCTCAAACAGTTAGCCTCTGCTCAAAGCCATCAAAACCTAAGCTTGGGTCTAGGACTGCCTCGAATCCCTTAAACACCTATTCAAGAAGAACAAAGTTAATCTTATGTGGGTACAGGGACAATGAGGATGATCAAATTTCATATTGTCTGACCAAACGAAAAGTGAAGATGACCTTTATCGGACCGCAACCTTTTTGTGGTTTCTTCAAATAGGTTCTTAAGGGCCGGGAGAGAGCACTGCACTTCCTTTGCTTGAAGAGAACTTAGGAACTGGGTAATCAAGTTCATCCTTCTTGAGAAACCAGAGTTTCGTATCATCGTAGAACTCTTCTCTGGTCATTATCCTTTAAGATATCACCTTAAGGCCTGTAGACCAGTAGCAATTATGTCCTTCGAAATCGATTATAAGGATTTCTCAAAAAATTATCGCCATAACTTTTTTGGTGCTTTGATACCAGTTTTTTGAAATGCTGACCATTAGAACGATACCACTTCATCAAGGGGGTCGATGTAAAGTAAACTTATTAACTACTTTAAATAACTAAGTTGTTGTTAGTTTAACCCAGTTAATGTATGACAACTGCTACCGTTAGAACGCAGCTAATATCGCTTAAAATAATCTATCCTTTACTGTTTTTTAACTCAATATTTTTGGGTACCAGTTTATTACGTATATTATTAACCACGCCGGTGGCTGAGCGCGCTGAGGTGCACGTTTGCGTGGGTTCAAATCTCGCACAGGGCGCGGCAATATATCTGGGTACCAGTGGTTGAGGCAGTTTCTACTGGCGAGAATTGTACTTGCGAACGAGCGAGGGTAATCTTCAAGAGACTCCTATAATCGAATTAATATATTTTTAAAATTTTTCCAAAAAGTGCATGTCTTCAAATCATTATTGAAGGGTAAAACAAATTGTTAACCACTTGTCATTAGAGGCGTGAAGTGTCTGGCACACAAGCGTTGATTTGATGATGACTCTTACTGAACGTTGACATCGCTGTCTCCATCATTTCGAATTACGTCGGAAATCTCGAAAGCCCTCAACAAGGTCTAATATCCTGATCTTTTAGCCACACTTCCATCCTTTGGGCTTGACCATTATCTTCTCATTTAGATTGGAAACGTTCTCTTGCGTTATCTCTAAATGTTGTAATATTAACACTAATGACGGATGACGCCTTATGCCATCATTTAGGATACTTCCCTGAAACACGGATGACGGCTTTTGGTGTCATATGGAATACTTTAAAACGTAGAGTGCCGCGTGACCGTAACGCAGGGTCACGAAATTTTAATACTAATGACCGCATGACCCCACCGCAGGGTCAAATACTAAATTCTACTTTTCGACTGTATGTCTCTAATATATTTGAAACAAAAATTAGTTTTCATAAATTTTGCTTTTGTGTGAGCCTAGTGTCATGTGGCCAGTAAGTAAAAAATTTAACATTGTGGGCGTGTGAGGCAGAGTTACATGAAAAATTTCAAAAATTGTAATCAAAATGTGAAATTTCGATAAGAAAATCAAGTTCCCTAACCTTTTTTTGATCGATTTCAATAAAAGAGAAATTTGTAACCTGTGAGGTCAGAAATGTGATATATATTATGGCACTCTACGTGCTAATTAAAAATGGAATAATTTTTATTCCTATGCCAGCTAAAAGTTCAGAATGGTTTTATACGTCATTTTTATGCACTTCCTCCCGCATTGGGCGGATGCATTTAACGCGGTCGCCCCATCTTTAAGGTGTTAATGGCGGTGAATCGCAGGGTTCTGTGTTGTTTCCCGCACTTTTTCAAATTTCCATTAGTAACCACTTATTTATATATCTACAGCCCAATTCATAGCACATAAGTGAATCGCTCAACAACAACATTACAATAGTTTTCGCTTAGGGCAGACCGAATCGCGTCGGGTTTATCGCGTCCAAAACCCAAAACTGTCTGATTTCTTCCAAATAAGCAGCAACTCATCCACTGAAGTTCTATGTTATAATGCTGCGAAATTGCAACGCTTATTAATTGTTTAATTACGATTGCCATAGATCTTATATACATATTAAGAGAGTAATTTTCCAAATATTGCATGTTATATAAAATAGGCAAGTCAAGTAAGCTTAAATTATCCTACATACTTTGGGAACTTCAATAAGTTCTACGTTCTATCTAGAGAAAGTCTTCAGTTTCCAAATAATTGGTCGAATTTATTGAAGGTGTCTCGAAGTCTTTAACATTTTATGATCTTAGCTTGTTTTTTTCAATAATTTCCCACAACTTTAAGGTGAGTCAATTCTTGAAGTGAGAATAAAGCGAAACAATAAAGGATTTTATTCATCTGTCCAAGTATTAGGTTTTAGTGGATTTTCCGGCATTTTACCGGCATTAAAGACACCATTATGAGCGCCCACAAAACACGGCGCTGATTTTAGAGGCATTCCTGTTTGCACATGTTAAATAAATCAAGGTGCAATAAGCTTGCTGTCAGAAGGTAAACGGCCAAATAAAAGAAACAATGAACTAAAAGTTTGGAGGCGATTCATTTGTAACTTTTGTAAGGAAGATTTTTAATAGACAAAAAAAACTACTCAAATCTAATGCACATTTGTATTGTCTTTGATTTATGAATGTTTGTAACATCCACGATTTGACTGTTGTCAAGTCAAGAAGTACACTAACACTTTTCCCAGATAATTCGTTGTAAGTTATGAGGATGAGGATCTTAAAGAAAATATAAGAAAACCACTAAAAGAATAAACCAAGAAAATCTATTGCAGCAATTAAATGAAGATAAAATCAAAAATCTCACAGATTAGTCACAGTGGGCATTAAGTTTTCTCGACAAAAAACAACATTTTTATATTTTTCAAAATTGATTTTTATCACAACCGAACAAAGTGGAGGCGAATATTTTGGGTTTATTTATGTTCTGCATTTTTCTTCAGACGTTTCAGATATATTTTATTATGCAACTGAGAAGGTAGATTGGGAAATTTTAATCTGTCCGTTTTTTTATTACTCACATTGCTTATGAAAGTGTGCACTTTTTTTTAGCTGGCACATTTCGCTTTAAATTTAAGTTCACCAGTTTCATGCGAAATATGTCATGGTCGAGTTTTTTACATTTTTTCCAATGCTTTTTTTCTTGTTGACATATGAAAATCGTTAAAATGTCCTTTGTGAACTTTATGGATTTTCTTTAGTAGGTATAATGCCGTGGTTTTATGACCTAGTTTTGAGGTTCGTTTTTTGCATATTTTCCCTGTTACTATTTTTAGTGGTTTGTATAAAAAGAATTTTGAAAAATGGTGTACAATTATTAAAAGGCGTTTTAATTACTGTGCCAGACATTAGAGCTTCTGAAAAATTTCCAAAATTTTGCGAACTATTAAAATATCAATTGCATTGCAAACCGACTGGGCTGGGTAAGAAAATAGTGCAAATAGTGAAATGGCCAATGAAATATCCTGCTAGGTTTATTCAAAAAATCCAAATAATGAGCAGACAGAATAACATTATTATTTATGTCAACTATTTTCACATATTTGTATTGTTTATAGTTTGGTCAAGATCATAACTCAAACTTAATATAAAATAAAACAAATTTAAGTGAAACGATTTTATTTAAACTATATAACTTTTTTTGTGGTATAATAATAATTTGTTATTTACTTCATACTAATAGTAAGTATATCATTCTATGGAAGGCATTCATAGCAGTGCACTCTTTACCCACTTTTGGGTCTTTATTAAAAGTAAAGGTATCAAAAGTACAGGTAATATACTTACGCTGTATTTGAGAATTTTTTTCGGATGACTTTATTACAAAATGGCGGAGGTATATGACGTCACATAGTGTCAAAAATATAGGACCACTCGCTTGACGGATTTTATCCTTAACCTCAAATCAAATTTTACATCAAGCAAAATTAAAATCTTAATATTTTCAATTGAATTCTCAGATATGAGTCAGAATAATCAGTGCCATTTACCCACCAACAAAATCGAGTTATTAAAATGATTTCCTACGATACGAATATTTTTCAGATTAGATTAATTTGCGCCATTATTGAATGAATTTTCAATTAAGATCGCATTTTTCTGCGAACTATACCAATTGGTGTGCTGATGAACTCTTCATGATCCCAACAATTAAAAGGGCAATGAAAAATTTGTTTCATTATTCAAATTCCTAGCATGACAAGTAATAAAAATATGCCAGCTGCATACACAAGAATGATATGTCACTCTAAATATTTTAGAATTTTATTGATCGAATTATTAAAACCGTAATAATAAAATTACCAAATACTGAGGAGTAGAATGTGCAATGGTTATAAACATTCAGAATTTATTAATTTAATAATGTCACCTTACCCACTCAGGTCGAGAAATTGAATGGCAATTGCACCTGGAGGCGACAATATTGGGAACAGTTACAGG